>JAFBJU010001377.1:0-46662 GCA_016785305.1 Colistium nudipinnis
ACGTCATAGTAAATCATGTTGTGAAAAATTCAAAAAATTGCCACAAAACACCTTACTATAGCCTTATGTCGGCCAAAAAGTCAAAAATTTCAAAACACTCGAAACTCGCACAGTAACTTCTGGAGGGCTTAAAAACAGGGTAAATTAGAAAATAAAGTAAAAAAAGTGAAAATGTCATAGTAAATCATGTTGTGAAAAATTCTAAAATTTGACAAAAAAATGCCTTACTATAGCCTTATGTCGGCCAAAAAGTCAAACATTTCAAAACACTCGAAACTCGCACAGTAACTTCTGGAGGGCTTAAAAACAGGATAAATTAGAAAATAAAGTAAAAAAAGTGAAAATGTCATAGTAAATCATATTGTGAAAAATTCAAAAAATTGACTAAAAACGCCTTACTATAGCCTTATGTCGGCCAAAAAGTCAAAAATTTCAAAACACTCGAAACTCGCACAGTAACTTGTGCAGGGCTTAAAAAAGGATATATGCAGTAATAAAGTGAAAAAAGTGAAAACGTCATAGTAAATCATGTTGTGAAAAATTCAAAAAATTTACTAAAAACCCCTTACTATAGCCTTATGTCGGCCAAAAAGTCAAAAATTTCAAAACACTCGAAACTTGCACACTGACTTCTGGAGGGCTTATTAATATTATATATGCAGAAATAAAGTGAAAAAAGTGAAAACGTCATGGGAAATCATGTTGTGAAAAATTCAAAAAATTGACAAAAAACGCCTTACTATAGCCTTATGTCGGCCAAAAAGTCAAAAATTTCAAAACACTCGAAACTCGCACAGTAACTTCTGGAGGGCTTAAAAACAGGGTAAATTAGAAAATAAAGTAAAAAAAGTGAAAATGTCATAGTAAATCATATTGTGAAAAGTTCAAAAATTTGACAAAAAAATGCCTTACTATAGCCTCATGTCGGCCAAAATGTAAAACATTTCAAAACACACGAAGCTCGCACACTAACTTCTGGAGGGCTTAAAAACAGGGTAAATTTGAAAATAAAGTGAAAAAAGTGAAAATGTCATAGTAAATCATATTGTGAAAAATTCAAAAAATTGACAAAAAAATGCCTTACTATAGCCTTATGTCGGCCAAAAAGTCAACATTTTCAAAACACTCGAAACTGGCACAGTAACTTCTGCAGGGCTTAAAATTAGGATATATGTAAAGATAAAGTGCAAAAAGTGAAAACGTCACAGTAAATCATGTCGTGAAAAATTCAAAAACTTGACAAAAAAATGCCTTACTATAGCCTTATGTCGGCCAAAAAGTCAAAATTTTGAAAACATTCGAAACTTGCACAGCAACTTGTGCAGGGCTTAAAAATAGGATATATGCAGAAATAAAGTGAAAAAAGTGAAAACGTCATGGGAAATCATGTTGTGAAAAATTCAAAAAATTGACAAAAAACGCCTTACTATAGCCTTATGTCGGCCAAAAAGTCAAAAATTTCAAAACACTCGAAACTCGCACAGTAACTTCTGCAGGGCCTAAAATTAGGGTAGATGCGAATATAAAGTGAAAAAAAATAAAATTTCATAGTAAATCATGTCTTGAAAAATTCAAAAAATTGACAAAAAACGCCTTATGTCGTCCAAAATCTCAAACATTTCAAAACATGAATCAGGCCTGTTTTTCATTCATATTCAGTCTTTTTAAATTACGTTTACTGCCTGAAGCAAAGGAAATTAGAGGTTCTCTTGGTTTCAAACAGTTTTTATCCTGTCATGCATACCACTTTTTAGATGAAATAAAGCTATTTTGAGTGGACAGGCATTTACACACCAGTATTCTTACACAAAACACTGCACACGCACATGCCCAAAATGGCCAGCTCCTCTCCTACCCTCCTCTCGTTGTATCGTCGTTGCTATGGCAACTGTCAGCTCCAGCCATGGATTCTTTTCCTCGTGTCCACATTTTCACTGCACATCTCTGCAGTGACCATTACTGGCTCTGCTCACGGCCTGGCTGAGCTGAATGACCTGCAGGAGGACGAACATATTCAGCCATTTGTCAAACCTGGCACCACGGAGTGAGACATATGCAGCAAACATGGCAGAGAAGAGCGATGAATATGCCACACACGCGCACAATTGGATGAGTCGGCTGTATTAAAGAACTCTGGGTTTGATACAGTTTGATACACTGAAGATTTAAAGGAAGAGCGTGTTACTTTCATTTTGGTTAACATCAGAGGAACCTTAAGTATCACTCACATAGCTAAATATTACAATGATAACTACAATGTCCAAAGACTGTCCAAAGACTACTACTTTGTGAGCTGATCATCGTCATCCTGTGACTCACAGAGGCTCCTGATGTCCTCACTGTCCCATCGGTCGTCCATTTCCTGGAGGGGAGGCCCAACAGAATGAGGAGATTGTTCTTCTATTGCCCACCCTCCTCTATTGCGCTTAATTGAGCACATTCTTGCTGATTAGACACACGCAGATATATACACAATAGAGTGACACAGTCATACACAGGCATTAAGGCTTCAATCCAGAGATATACAGCAGGGTTGTCCAATGCGGGGTAGCTCACAATGGAGTGCCTGTGTGCGGCAATAACGTCAGACAAACAGTCTGGACACAAAACAGAGTAAGAGGCATCGTCACATCCCGAGTGTGGCACACAGGCACACTTAGGCAACACGGTAAGTCAGTGGAGAAGTCAGACATTCAAAAACACAACTCAAAGCACCTTTCCTGAGGAGCCTTATAATCAGATTGATTCTAATTTGACTAATAAAAACGGGGGGACAAAACGTGGAGCTGCCTGGCTCAGAGAATGGAGCGGCAGAAACTTCCAGCCAGAGGAAACAAGGATCTCACTTCAGAGGATCACCTCTGATCCATGTGTGGAAAGAGCAGGACGTGACACGACTGGTTTCTCGTGGCGGGACAGGAAGTGAGTTTCCGCGCCTCTTTTTCAGCTGGGGAAGCAACCCCTCCCCCTCATCCTCACTGACTTCCTCTCTTCTTCCTTCCTTCCCTGACCCCCGACCTCCTTCCTCGCATCCTGCAGCTGTCTCTGCAGTGTGCTGGGTCACCACATGTTGGAGAACAGAGCTCTGCTCTGTGGATATGCAAACCGAGGGTTAAACGCCAGCTTAACCTGGTCATTAGCAGGGAATAACTCCGGGATGAAGTGTAAAGCACAGTCGAAATGCAAATCACACACTTCATGGAAATCACACGTGAGTTTGATTTGTGAGTTTGAGAGATCCAGAAACAGGCAGCAGTGAGTTAAGTCCAACGAAGCGCAGACACAGAGAGAGAGAGAGAGAGAGAGAGAAACACACCACCCGTTTTTTTTAGGATGGATGTTCTTGATAAAAAATTAACAGGCAGAGAAAGGAATGAGTCAGTTTTTTTGTTTTTTTTCTATTGGCTCGCTCTTCCGTCTCCAAAAATAAACCCTGACACGCACACACGCACACACACACACCATCTTACATAGACCACCACCACTGTGCTTTCCTAATCAGACATTTCTTACTCCATTTCTCACATAATATAAACAATGCCGCGTTTTCACCAGGTGAAAGAAATGGGCTCATCATCATCAGGGAGTGTTGTGGCGCTTGGCAGGAAGAAGAAGCAGGAGCAGTGGAGCCAGAGCGTTGCTAAGGCTAACACGGCCATGATTTAAAGAGACACAGTAATGTGCTGGCTGCTGGCGCGGCTAAATCGCTGAGATGGAGCTGCAGCAATGTGGAAGGAGAACACAATGCTCCTTTTCAAGGCATTTTTTTTTCTTCCTTGATCTGAAAAGTCTCCATCTTCTTTGCCAGGAGCTCTCTCGTCTGTTGTCTCAGCTGAGAGGATGGAAATCAGACAGGGGGGGAGAGAGGGAGACAGGAACGCAGGGGAAAGACAGACAGAGGGACAGTGAAGGTGGGATGTATTGTGACTGAATGAGAGGATTCATTTGCTTTGTTATGATTTTGCTGAAGAGGGGATGGAGGAGGAGAAGGATGCATGTGTCACACAGGAGTAAGGGTGTACACCAATCAGAGGGCTTGAAATGATGTTACCGTCATGTATGTGTTTCTATTCACTCCATATAATCACACCATGTTTGTCTTTAAGGGATGAAAAGCTTCCATCTGGTGCAATGTGGCTTTGGGGGCATCATCTACCCCCACCCCGTCTCCTCTCACTCTCCCTCAAACACACACACACACGCACACACACACACACACACACAAAACATTCAACCATAAGCCCAATCCCTCTTTGCAAGTCTTACACCCCATAAACACCCCCTCCCCCATACAGCATTAACACACATACTACCACACCCCCCAGCACAGTACAGAGTATCTAATTCATTGCGTCCAATCCTGGGGTTGTCATGGAAACGTAAATTCCCCCATTTCGCAGAGGAAAGAAGCCCCGATAGAACACAGTGAGGAAAAATCAGTGACTACAATACCTTACAATACCTTGTATACAATACATTACAATATAATGAGGAAGCAACGAAGATGCAAACACGACAAAAGCTCCTTTATCTGCATTTGTGTGCGTGTTTGTTGCAACATGTAAGCGCAACTGCACGAGAAGGATGTCGTGCTGCACGTAGGAGGCTCTGTACATGCAGAAAGGCATTTGTTGGGTGGGTAAGTAAGTATGTGTTGGTGTGTGTGTGTTCTCAGTGGTGTATGTGCAACTCACACATGCAGACGCTGACACACAGGCATGTCGACAACTCAGCGCCATGGCGACAGGTGTTGCCGCGGAAATGGCGCAGCTGCTGCATGGATATTTCAGGCTAATAAGCGTGTCCGACCAAGCTCCCCTCTGCTTCGTTTTCTGGACCAACACACACTACTGATATTTGAGGCTGGAAGGCAAAAAATCTGGGGAGTCCGTCCTGAGTCCACCACTGTGTTTATACCGTTTTATTGCATATTCGGCCGGCCGCTTGACAAGCCAACCGGGCACAGAGGCCGCGGTTTTCGAATCCAGTTCAAACATATTCAGTTCCTCGGATAAAGAACTTCTATAATTGAAAACAAAACGTTTGAGTGATAGCCATCTTTAATGTCTCAGATTCCCTTTAAACCCTTTTTTTAAAGATTATGCAACAATCGATGCTTTAAAAATCCCTGAAACATTTCACTAGTATGTTCAAACAACAGTTGCAACTTTTGGAGAAAATAAGCATGTTTACTTTAGTTCCGACAGTTAGATGAGATGATACCGCGACATTTGCTGTAGGTACAGAGCAAGGAGATGATTAGCATAGCTTGGCACAAGCACCAGAAGCAGGAGACCTAAGCAATACTACCGGTTCTTCCCAAACGAACCTTCCAATACCCCTGGAGCTTAACAAACAAGAAATCTAAAATAACAACAACCGACGACAGCGAGTCACTGGGACCCATCACTGTCTACCAAAAAAATAAAAAAAACTGTTACAGCGTGGGGGCTTATGCCCCGTAAAACAACAACTCCCAACTGTTCTGTACACTTCTGGTTGAGTAGAAAGTAAATAATATCTGCTCATTGAGCTGCAGAGGTGATGATAGGCAGAAGTTTTTCTCACCATCACACAGAATCAGGATAATCGCCCCACCCCCCTTGAAATAACCTATTTATTATTATTTTGACAGATTTTACTGCAGGATTAATACATAAATGACCAGTACTATTTCGCTTTTGGTGGAGCATGCTCATGCCCATGCATTCAAATAAACACTAGCAGGCCTTAAATCAAGAAGCTTATCTTCTGTTGTTTAACAATAACCAGCATAAAGATAGAACATAAAAGAAGAATATATATATATGTATATAGATATAATTCAAAAATATATACAGTATTACAATTGTTAATCTAACAACATTAGAAAATGCCTCTGTGCATAACTGCATACAATCCCCGTGATAAAAAGCAATACATATTAGATCTCAAATCTTTTCTAAATATATATATACAGTATATATATATTTTCTTTACAACGTACAACCACAATCGGGACTGACACTGAAATCCAAATAACATAGCACAGACATACATAGGTTGTTGTTGGTTTTTTGAGAAAGTTGCATATTTGTGAAACCCCCAGGGAATTGCAAACTGGACCTAAACCCATGGAGTCAACAAGAGGAGCTAAGGGAATATTTGGAGAGCCAAATCTCACATTCTGACAGTGGCCTGAATGTCAGCAGTCTTGGTGGGATATGAGGGACAGACCAGGGCCTCCGGGAGGAGTGTTAAACACATCAGCGGCAGAGGAAACGGACGCAAGACATAGCTGAGGTTTAAACTGGCCATTGTTTAGCAGATGAAGGCGCAAAGCAAAAGGTGCATACACACATTCTTTGAAATGTATATTATGGCATTTTATTTTGGAAACCAAGTGCACTGCAAGGGTGCAAAAAGAACCGCAAGAAGATTAATGACGCACAGCTATGTGTTGCACGCTACAGACAGACAGAAAAGTGACTTCCAGGCGTGCATCATTTTAGAATCAATGGCCTTACTGCGTTCGGTGCCGCAAATACACAAACATACACAGCTACACACGTCTGCATGAACTCGCATAACACTCTGATATTAAGTACAAATCTGCAAATAAGCATTTCGCAAGCCTCCGATGGTTGCTCTCATATGCATCCTTACATAACGGGTATGCACTTTTCCACCTTACACGGGTCTTGTTAAACTGGTCAAACTACCCTAAAAATGCCAAATCATGGTCACATCTGTATTTTATGTAGCCAGTTACTCTGACACAAACATTTACAACTTTTGCTTACCTGCAAATACACAAGCACATCATTGCAGCTGATGGATATGCTATTTGCATATGCACAACAGGACCCCTGGAGCTGCCCCAAGTGCTGGTGTGAGCTTCACTACTATTATATCTGCTAGAAAGGGCATACATCAGATGTTTACAAATGAGTGAAGTGCAATAAAAAATAAATGTTCTTATATAAAACAATACCGTTTACATGTCAATGTATAGGCCCAATGTTACTGTGGATCTCACATATAAGCTGGTGATAAGAACTTCGAGCCATATGTGTTGTGGTTTCTGTGGCTTTTGACGCAGTGCAGTTTAATTCAACTTCCCCGGTCAATTCACACAGTCTCATTTGGAAATCTGCTGGAATCATGACCCGCTTGATTGCATGAGTAAGAGTTTATATGTGTGTGTGTGTGTCTGAGAGAGTAAGTAAGAGAGAGAGAGAGAGAGAGAGAGAAAGTGTGTATAACATCGGCAAGCGGAAACATCAAGAGGATTCATTTATTAATTGATGAGAAAATACAGCAGGATGTTCTGAGAAATGAGGAGAGACAAGGAGGGTGAAAAGGGAAAAACAAGCTCCAGTGCCCTAATTTACTGCTCTCATGGCACGTCACAGAGCCTCCATCTTTCCTTCTCTTTGTTCCTCCCCCTCCCAGCATCACTGCATTTCTGCCAACACACAACGATATTTCCTTATTTAAAATGGTTTCATTTTTCTGCGCTCTCTCTTTTCCATGATTCTTCCTACGTATATTTCATTCTCTCTCTCTCTCTCTCTCTGATAACCTAGATAAGGAGACACACTCTGCCCCAGATAAAATGGAGTCTCTCTGACTCCTTCCCACCCTGCCTTTCCTCCATGTATCCCCCCCTTGCATTTCCTCTGCCCCACCTGACCTCTGTGTGCTTCCATCTCATGTAGAGGTGGAGGTCCTGAGAGCAGTGTGTGTGTGTGTGTGTGTGTGTGTGTGTGTGTGTGTGTGTGTGTGTGTGTGTGTGTCGTTCGTCTGTGTCCATAAAGCTCAAATATTCATGTGCCTGCTCTGCATCCCGCAACAACCAATGATGTCCTCTGGCAACAGACTCCCAGTTTCCATGGCAACCTCCACCATCCAGCGCCTCCTCTCGCCTCACTCGAGTCAGTTCAGTGGGTGGTGGGGGATAGCGGCGGCGGCGGCGACCACCTCCCTGGCAACATGTAGCAAAAGGGGCCGACGTGTTAGCATCACAGCGAGTAGATCACCAGGGGGTGAGGCGGAATGAAGGGAAGAGCAAGAGGAAAAAGGGAATAACTACCCAATTAGGGAGAATCAAGACAAAGGGGGGGAAGCGACAGAGGCTGGTGATTTTAAACGGAAAGAAAGACAATACAAATATCCCTCAACAGGGGATGACGCCATGAAAAGTCACAAGTCCCCCCCATCCTCCTTCCCTCCCTGCCAGCTCTGCCTCCCTCCTGGTCTCCTCCCCTGCGTCGCCTCTTTGTCCCTTCTCTACCCCCCCTCCCACGAGGAAGCAGCGAGACCGTAAGCTGCTTACTGTAACGCGGCGGCACAATAGCTTTTTAATACTCCTCTCCAGCCACCCTGTCTGAAAAAGAGTCCAAATGTGCTGCTTCACAATGGGGGCTGAGCTTCTCTGACGGCACATGCCAGTGCTTCATCTCCGCACCAGTATTCAACAGAGCCCTTTGCCCATCTGTGCTTCGCGTTATCAGTACGCTGTCCGCACTGCCCAATCGCTCGCCGCCAAGTCATTGTTTGCCGGCATGATCTTTTTTTCCATTCTCACAGACTCTGCCGGCATTATTGTTATTTCGTGCTTGACTGAGCATCATCCAAAAAGGTGACCACACGCCGTCTCATTTGCAGCTACACGGTCACACCTGTGTTTTCTTTGTCTATATGGGTCGTCAATACATCTCTGCGTCATCCCCCCCGTTTCCTCACGTTGGCTAATGCATTACAGACCCACAACAACAACATAAACAGAACGCCAGTGTGGTGCGGAAGAAGAACAAGCTGGGAAGAGAATAGAAGGACATGAAAGAGATGCATGGGGACGAAGTTGGGAACGCGACGAAAAAAAAGACGAGATAAAGCAGAAAGACACGCAAAAGAGGAAACGGTGCCCGTTGGATCAGAGAGGTGAGGAAAGCAGGCGCGATAGGCGGGAAAAGAAACGTCAAGGAGAGTCAGGTATTGGGTGCTGATTTCCCCCCCCCCAGCAGGAAGTTGAGTGTAACCATGGTTACAAGACAAAGCAGTGAGGTCATTGCTGCTATAATGGGCTAGACATGGTGGAAGTATTTTTGGGTCGGAATTGTGAACGTGTCATTACCCTGGCTAATTCGGCATGTCACATCAGGAGGAAAATGGGAGATATGAATTTCTGCTAAATCTGCCCCATTGAACCTCGGAATGTCACTGTGAATGTAGCCTTCTCATCTTCCCCCTGTGCTCAACCTCTTGGAATGGGGTGATAGGCTTTGCCGGACACACACATTCAAAGGGTAGACACATGTATGCCACACCCCGGAATGTTCTGCCCCTGGAGAAAATCGGACCGCTTCAGGCTCTGCCAATGTAGGTCAATGAACTGAGAGTCTCCCACCTCGATCAATGTGTACGGACAGATAGGGGGCAGGAGGGAGGGGCGGAGGCAGACACACACACACACACACACACACACACACACACACACGCACCCAAAAAAAGACACACGAGGAAAACAAACTCCCTCTACAAATACGAGAAAATGTAAGCACTGACAACAGCAAAAAAAAAAAAAAAAAAAGCAAATACATGCGGGAAAACAAACTCCTTCTACAAATACGAGAAAATGTAAGCACTGACAACAGCAAAAAAAAAAAAAAAAAAAATGCAAATACATGCGTGTGTGTGCGCTTTAGTGCACACAAGGACACGTAGATGTATCTTACAAACAAACAGAGGGATTTGATCAATTGGGTCAGGCGTCCAGACCCTTGTGATTAGAGCCTGACTTGTCCAGATAGACACAACAGCCTCAGGGGTTCCACGTGGATAGGAAAGCGCCGCTGCAATCTCCCTCACATCCCTGAAATAAACGACAACACCGCCACAGAGCCACGCCTTCCGCACGCTGAGAATAACCAGTGGTTAAGACAGGACCTCAGATCTTTATGGTCTTATTAGTAAAGACTATCAGTTCATCTCAAAGAGCGTAATTCCGATTTTCACCATACCCTGCAAGAACACGCGTTTTATCCCAACAGAGCAAAGCGCCGTAAGGACCAGGGACAAAGGCCACAAGCAAACAGAGCAGCAATGTGAGCCAGTGTGTATACCAAAATCATTACTGTCTTTTACCGCATCACAGACATTGAGCGTCAGCCGCAGAACGGTTTCATTTGGCACACGTCACTACGGGTTCACCTATCTCACGTCGTCTCAGCGTTTTTCCATCTCAGTCCCTGGTTGCTAAACACAGCCTGGAAACAAAAAAAGGAAAGGGAAGAACTATTTATTTCCCATCTGGACACGGAAAAAGGGGAGCGACAGAGAGAGAAAGAAAGAGAGCACTATAGTCATGCATGTGTCTGTGCAACCCCCGGTGCTTATTGATATTCTGTTTGCATCAGCCTCCAGCTCAGCCTGCAGCAGAAGACAGGCCCTCCTCTCTCTCTCTCTCTCTGTCTCTCTCTTTTTTGGGGGGGTAAAAATTCCTTCTCAGAGAGACGATGATTTGCTGGGACGACACTGGGGACACTGGATCAGCAGTAGGAGATACACGGAAATTCAATTAGTGGGTGGTGGCCGGATTTATGGGGATTCTTGTGCGTTGAAGTGAGTTGGGGTTTGTTGAAAATTTGAGCAGGGGCAAATAGATTGGAGGTACTGCCAAAAGTACAGATAAACATGTCAACAGTAAACAGGTCTATCTATCACAATCGAATGTTTTATCAGGATTCCTTTACCGCACTTGACTGAGGGAGGGGAAATGTTTCTCTGGCACGGTTGCTAAGACGGAGCGAAAAGGGGGGGAGAAAAGGGGAGCAAACGCAGCCAAACGACACACGTTTTATGGGAAAAGTTCGACGAGAACAATAAGAAATAACTTCAAACAACAGGCCCGCTTTGTTGATCGGAATTCCACTTACAATATCCCCATCTGCTGCTCATGATGCAGTGACTCCCTTATCTGGCACGTGCCAGTGCAGTGCAGTAATGCAAGGCCTGCTTCACTCTCATAGGAACAAACAGAAGAAAATAAAGAAAGAAATAAATAAACGGGCAGTAAAGTCTGACAACTGGCAGACATGGGGACGGAGAAAGCCAAGAATGAGCAGCATGATGACGGACGGAAAATAGACTGAACGGATAAAGAAGCAGACAGACTCACGCGGACTTCTGTTGGAGACAGGGAGACAGGGAGACAGGGAGACAGGGAGACAGGGAGACAGGGAGACAGGGAGACAGGGAGACCCGCTGCCTCAGGGTGAAGGCGGGCCGAGCTGTCATGATGGAGATGTCATTCAGCGGTGTGATGGCACAGCCAATCGGTTGACATCTACTGGCCCATGCTAATTGCCCGCTAATTGCGTGTCACATGGAGCGTGTTCTACAGGAAGCCGAGTAATTTGATCAAGGTGATACCATCAAGACATGATCAGACAGACAGACGGTCCGCACACCCCGCTGCCTCAGGGTGAAGGCGGGCCGAGCTGTCATGATGGAGATGTCATTCAGCGGTGTGATGGCACAGCCAATCGGTTGACATCTACTGGCCCATGCTAATTGCCCGCTAATTGCGTGTCACATGGAGCGTGTTCTACAGGAAGCCGAGTAATTTGATCAAGGTGATACCATCAAGACATGATGACCAATGCAGGGAGACACACACTTACACACGCGCCGAGTTGCATGTGGATTTCACGCGCCCTTCCGCAGGGAAACTCAAAATCATGCCAGTCATACTGTACATGCACGGTCACACAGTCTGCACATATTAGAATATATCTGCATAGTCGTGCACAGGCAAGCATCCAAAAACGTCAGCCCAAAGCGCCTCGTTGGCGTTCATCAGCAGTCACTCTAACCCCCCTGCCTCTGCGGAGTTTAAATGGCACACACGTTAGTAATTCTCTCCTCAACCAGCAGGAAAGTTGAGAAATGGCCAAACTTAACTAAGGAAGTGAGGCTTTAATCCACAGTTCTCAGAAACTCGGAGCGCGAGAAAGAGAGAGGAGCTGTGGAGTGTACAGCCAGGTTTAAGACAAATGACACATTTATTTCTGAGCCCTGGCAAAAGGGATGCTGATTGCAGCCAGGGACGCAGACAAACAAACACACAGACACATATACACACACACATAAATACAGAATGCCAGAGCAATCAAATAAAACTAAAATTATTTATAGATCAAATGTTTTGTGGATGTCCATTGTTTGCTATTCCCTACAGATGAGGTCACATCTCTACATCTTACTCTCCTCTCCCCTCCCCCTCCTCCTCCTCCTCCTCCTCCTCCTCCTCCTCCTCCTCCTCTCCAGGAGGCGGAGGGGTGACAGATTTGCTCCAAGGTTCACTTTGCTACCTGGAGACAGACAGCCTCTCTGAGCTGGCCAATCAGAGGCTGTGAAACACAGCCTCCTGCTCCTCTATTGGTCCACTGCTCCCGGGAACACATTCCACCATCAATGGCCGTATCATTGTGTCGCCTGGCGGCGCAGAGGCCAATTATACTGCCCCCTTTCTTTGTGCAGACATCTTTTCTTCAGCAGACCCCCTTCACGCATATAAGGGCAGAGAGACACACACGCGGGCATACACATCTCCCCTGACTCCCGAGAATGTCACAACAAGAGACGGAGGGAGTCTGGGAATCAGGAGGACCTGGAGCACATAATAATGAGAACTGTCTATGGATCCCACCATAATCCATCCCATATCTTCAGCCACAACAAACCCACAGACCATTAATGGATGCGTACCTTCACCCAAAACCCTGGCAATAAATACATTTGCCAAACGCCAACCATAAACATAGCCAGTCCTTTCACCGACAGTCTCCAATTAAATGGATGTTTTAAGCTGTCCATGCAACGGCAACAGAAAGAAGCACTGATCAGATAAAGCATCCTGCAGCTTCAAATAACGTAATTGGGAACTACTGATGAGAACATGTTCACATTGTATATGCTTAAATATCAAATCCATCCAGTAGTCCAGCCAAACTACTAAACACCAGTAAAGTGTCTGTATCGGTGAGGTGTGAGAATGCACAGCCTATTGTGCAATATACCAAGATTTCTTTAAAAATGGCCAATTTGAGGTGGATCTATGATCCATCTATGAAAACAGGCTTGAAACACAGTTCGTAGGATGATCGAAGCAGCAAGTGCGAGAAAACTGCGAGCGTCCGATCGGCCACAGTAAGCGTGTCCGAGTTCAGGACTATGAAGAGACGCACATTAAAGAGCATTCAGCATACACACACGGCGCCACCTCGCCCTGTCCTACCTCCACATATGGACATAAGCTCCGAGACATTGTTTGCCGTGAGCTCCGGCTTATGTTTACACAGTCAACCGCGGTGTCACGAGAGTGCGACGGAATATGAGCATACAGTATGTTCGGACACGCCCACAGAACACACCGGTAAGCTCCACCCCAACACAAGGATGCAAAATGTGCTAAACAAATGATGGCCACACAGCCCGAGGCGAGGGCACACACACACACACACACACACACACACACACACAGACACACACAGACAGCACAAACAGGCCTTCCGTTTCTCAGCTGCTCCCACGGCACCGCCGGGGTGGACAAAGTTCACAGCTTTCTAATCCACAGGCCTCCGCTTTTTGTTTGTCAGCTAATCACTTCATGGTGGCCGGCATTTCCTCCCGTCCCCTCCGTTTTTCTCCCTCGGCGTCCTTTCATCCGCTCGTCTATGTGTTTTTCATTTCATTCGCCCTCAAACCTCTTTGCTGTTATTATAATTTTGTTTTTCCAATTGCAAATCCCACCCTCTGTTCCAAACCGTGTCAATCAAGCCCTTCTTCAGATTTTGGCACGCCGCGCCGTTCTCGCCATGCTAACCGTCCGCTTCTTGAACTCTCCTCGAGATAATAAATCAAAGAGGCGTTCAAAGCCTCCAGCAAAACTCCTTTCGGCGCAGACATTCCGCCGGTTCACACCTGAACCCCTTCATCTCAAGGAAGACGTCGCTCTAGTACCACCCGTTTCCCGCACGTCTGCTGCACAAACGGCCTACGAAGCGAACACAAGGGACACACATGCACACAAAATACCAATAAAAAGCAAAGATGGGCTATGGGTCCCGATGCGCCCGATTTTGATTAGGATCACATGCCGTCTAGAGTGACTCTCGAGTTCTGATTTCAAAGAGACCGGAAGAGCGACACATGTGGCCACCGAGAAAAACAGCACATATTTTGATTTACCACCTCCCTCCGCGGCAAGCCAGAACAATTACTGCACCGTGGCCCACATGTTTTCGCACGCAACGATCGTAAATGATGAAAGGAAGTGGGGGTTTTCTGGCTGAATTAACGCAGGCGGTTAATGAGGTGAAAGCTCAGACGCATTAAAGAGCGGGGGCCTTCATTCACGGCGCACCGGAGAGAGCCGGTGGGAAATGGGTTTCTTTCTCTCCAGCTGTTTAACCCGAAGTTACTCCCAAAAGCAGAGCTCATTATTTTCCAAAGGGCGGTTAAATCTCAGTGGAGACAACGGCGGCAGGGCCTAAACTCACAATCGGGAAAACAACGGATCCTTTTGGGCGACACGGTGGAGAACAGAAATCTTTAGTGTTAAAAGTTTGTGTGTAAAAAAAAAAGGACCCGTCAACAGACAGCTCCGTTCAGCTTTCCCCCGCAGAGATTCAGTGGCCAATAAAACAGCCAACATTGGGTCACGACCGATGTTTATCATCCTCATCTTGTGACATACGTCAACCTGAACACCCGGCAAACAAGAATAATATGAATTCCCGTGCCCACAATGCACGCGAGCAAAGAATGAAGGACACCATTTCATGTCGAGCTGAAGAGCAGAGGCTAAGGTTTCACACACCGAGGCCCGCGCCAATACACATGCACAGCCTAATACACTTAGACGTGGAGGACCACGAAGATGTAATCCACTCACCTCATTGACAAAGAGAGAGAACCTCCAGACATTTGGCCAGTCTTGCGTCTGTGGTAGGTGGCATGACACCGCAAGGGAGGGGGGGGGGGGGTTTCTGCAACGTTTCCAGGGGAGAGCAGGTCAGTGTGGCTCGGCTGACCACTGCAGAGGAAAGCGGCGCACCCGCAGGACACACGTCTTCATATTTTATGCGAGGAAAGGCCTAAAACGCAGTACACGAGGTACAACGGAGGACATGAGCACACCGAGGCCAAGACTCACTGTGACCGGAGCTCTCTCTGATTGCCAGATTGGTCACAGGTGCGCTTCCTGGGAGCTCCACCGATTACTCCCACCTTCTCGTCTTGCGGAGTCGTCGTGAACATGCGTGAGAAGTGGCGACTCGGCTCAAAGTCATTTTGAAATCGGGATGTTAAGAGTTCTGGTTAAAAAAAAAAGAAGAAATAAATAGGTCCACATACTTTTATTTTATTTCTTAGAAAAAAATTATAATCATTTCGGTTACAAAACAAACAAAAATATGCACCACGACAAGACTTGCGAGAGGTTGTGATGTTGCTGGGGGAGCAGTTTTCTGAGTTTAGATGTTACTAATTGACATTAAGGCAAAAGAGGAGTTGGTAAGAAGAGGAATAATCAGGAGGATGCGAAATGTAATGGAAAGAAAGGGGACACAAAAAAACCCCAAACTGTATAAGGCATCAACTGTTCTACTCTCTCTCTCTCATACAGACACAATTTAATGGTGGTAGGGACAGATTATGTTCGACATGAGCATGGGGGTCGGAAAATGTCTGGAAACCCTGAAGGCAGGGAAAATCCTGGAATTTGTCTGTGAAAATAACTCATTCCTCTGTTTATTCATTCCTCGCTGTCGGCAATAAAAAATGATAGTTTCACCGAGTGCAGTGACTATCTGGTGTGTTACAGCACAGTGTGTTTACACAAGAGAGAGAGAGAGAGAGAGAGAGAGAGAGGGGGAGATAAAGAGAAGGAGAGAAGTACAGACCAATGTGTTTCAATAGAACTTTCTAACATGAATTGAGCTGGAACGTATATTCACTGATTCATCATCAGCAGTAGATAATGTAATGTGTGTGTGTTATATGTACACTTTTAGATTACACATAGATTTTGACAGCACCAAAAAGTGAGCCAGTCACATCATTGAATCGCTTAAGACACGTTTAATAGTTTTGTGTAGCAAACAGAATGACAGTGCATTATTCTGTGTACATTGAGAAATCTCAGAGAGAGAGAGAGAGAGAGAGAGAGAGAGAGAGAAAAAAAAGAAAGAAAGAATCGTCTCCATGGAAATACATTAAAACAAGCAATTGTAAAAATTCACATAGAAAACATTCTCTTAAAAAGAACTCAAAAGGAGCAAAGGGAATGACTCAAATAAAAAAAATATATATATTCCAGTGGTGTTCTCATATATTTTCATTTTTTGGTCAGTCCCTCTCTCCTTTTAACAGCTGATATGTGGCGCACACAATCCCCTGCCACTGTCCACCTGGACAGGCAGATTGCTGTAGAGATAAAATAGCAGTTCCATCTCTGATTGAAGCTTCGACGTATTTTGCGCTGGAGTGCGGGCACCTCATTGTTCTCGGTGTTACTGGATTCAACAGGAGAACCCCCACGATACTAAAAGAGCCCCATTCGTGTTTGTGCTTAAGTGCCAGTTCCTCCATGTTGAAAATACATTCAAAAACATATGGAAGGTGTCATCGAGTCGCTGGTGTTGAGAATTATTATTACTTTGTTTCATTCCTGAATTTCTGTTCTTTTGGCCCTATCGGGATGTTCCCTGGCAAAGTTACGCTGTGATCTTGAGCGAGTGGGTTGATAAAGACCACCCTGTGTTTTTCTAACATCCTGAGGCTGGGTGGGTATCGAGTGCACACTACAGAATTGGGTTTGCATAGGAATAAATATTGCACGGAGCAACTGACATCACCTCTCAGCATTCCTGTCAGATATTACAGCACAACAGCATGGCAACATGTACACTGGTGCCTGCGGAATACCAATGGAGGCAGGGCCAGACATTCAGTGACTACGGCTGCAGTTCAGTGGGAGGGGAAGAGGGTGTACACACACGCACACACTCGCGCACACACACAAAACTAACACACGTAGTTGTCTCAGCAGTTTTCAGGCAGTTTTCCAGAGTGCTATTTCCTCAGCAGAAAGACCACAGAGCTGTTTGTGAAACCTAGCATTTATGACAGCACGGTTGGTGCCGTACAATAATTACAGATGGCAACACACACGCGCACTCAAACCTACACGCACTGACACAGACACTTGTAGGGAGTCGCTTGTGCACATGAACCTAAATATAGGCAGCTTACTTCACACACACACACACACACACACACACATACGGAGCTGACATTCCGATCCACTAACACACAGGCATGTAAACTGCTCTGACCAGGTTTTTCTATGAAACTCCCTTTTAAAATGATTTTTTTTTTTTCTTTTTGGTTCAACTGACTGGGATAACTTTCTCCTCCCTTGCAATTTGACTTCCCTCTGGAGTCTAGGAGAGGGCTCACGGCCATGGATAAAGGAAGATTTTCTTCATGTTACTGTGGTGGGCATGTGTGGCGACAAATCTTCGACAGGGTCCGTGGAATTTATCCCCATTTTTGATGTGAACTCTAACTCATAATTAGAAACAAAAGTGAACTTAAATAAAGTAGAACACCACGAAACACCCAGGTGGTGACGGCTGTTTAACTGGTCCACACACCAACCCAGTGCAGGGGGCCGGAAAAGAAAACAGGAAGGGGAATGACAAGGGTGGATTTCTACCCATTGGCACTTTTTTCAACGATACAGCAAAATGCTTAACATTCACAAACAGTAACATACAGTATATTGTTTAACAGTTGAACACAGTGTGTTCCATAGATTAAAAAAAAATATACAAAAATCAAAAGGCCCAAACTTGTTTTGGCTGAAACATCCGGAAAAATAACGATGAAGCACCTGCAGGATTTGTGCCAAATTTCAGATGTTCCCAATCCAAATTTGGAAATGACCGCAGAAAACGGTGGATCCCTACTAAACTGCTGAGAGCCCCCCCGCCGCCTGGCTCTCTCCTTCCTCACAGAAGACACAACCTGTGCTACCCGAGAAGATGGTCCCGTTAAGACAAAGCTGGAAATACGCAGGGCCTTTTTTAGTGCGATGATATTCGCCCCTTGGGATGCCTAAGAAACATTGCTTTGTTTGCATATCAGACACTCAGCGGTGCCTAATTAGACCGGGAGGCGGGGACCTCCGGTAAATCTTCAAGTGACTCCGCACCTTCTGCTTTAGGCTCCTCCATCTTGCTCTTCTTTGCAGGAAGTTTACTTGACGAAGGCGCGTCCTCCTGCATCAGCTCTTTGGCCAGGATGTTGGTCACTGCATGACCAGCTCGTCGGTGGTTGGCTGACAAAGAGAGAGGCAGAGTGACGAAGATCAACAGACATCCACGTGAAGTACAGTAGAGGTCAAGATTCCTACGATGCAAGTGCATTCGGTGGGGTAACATATGTGGCGGGCGTGCAAACAAGACGTCGGTCGGCCGAAACACAACATCAGCAGACGCAAACTGAACATTTGTCCGTGAAAACATAAAAAGACAACCAGTTAGAGTTAGCAGACAGATTACTAGGCTGCACACATCATCACAAGTGGGAGCCCCTGGAGGATATTATAGGCATGTGTTTTGAATGATGTAACACAAAATGGTTGCTCGCTTCCTCTCCAACATATATATATATATATACACACACACACACACACACACACACAAACACGCTTTACCACAAAACACAATTGACTGCGTGGTGTGGCGGCGTATGTGCGTGGATTAGAGCGACATCCGGAGCAACTCACTGCTTATGTCAGATTAGACCCACACATGAGCTCGACAAGGAGAAACAGCAAAAGAATACGGGAATTAGAGGAAGAGAGAGAGCGATGGGATGCAGGGATGAAGTGTCTTGGAGCGAGGAGAGGAGGAAGGGCGAAGACAGAGGCCGAGACAACAGGAAGAGCGGGATGATTCATGCCGCGGGAGGATGAGGCAAACAGAGATGGAAACACCGAGAGTGAGAGGAGGAATGACAGGAATAGGGACTGAAATAGTTCACAGATGAACAGAGGATGCAGTGAAGAGAAAGAAAAGATCCACATGGAGGGACAGAAAAGAAGGACCGGATTTTGCCCCCCCCCCCCAACATGGTTATCGTCGTGTCCTGGCTTGGTGCGCGTGCGCACACACACAGCCTTGCCTTTAGCTCTCCCTCCCTCTGTCTTTTGGCCCTCATCATTCTCCTGTGTGGGAGGACAGCTGTGCAGCAGCGGCCATTTTGAATTATATAGGTCAGTGGGAGATTGTGTTTGTGTGTTTGCTGTTATTTTATTCCCGGTGTAAGTGGAGAGCTCCTCAAGCAAAAGATGCTCAGAATAAAATGTTAACGCGACTACAGGTCACGTTTGCTTTCATAAACACAGGCCCGGGATGTAATGCGTTGCCACGCTACTCCCCAAAACAAACCGGTCCTTCCGGCGTCATGATGCAAACCAATAGGAAAACGCATGCAAATGAAATATGGGGACACAAACAACAAACCATATCTTCCACTTATGACAGGGAAACACACACGCACGCAAACAAGACCCACACAATTACCGAGCAGGTCTCCAGAACCAGCTGTGACAAAGACACAACTGAGTCTGTGGAGAAAGAGGAGAAGGAGGATCATGTTCACAGATGAATTGTCGCATTATGTGTGAGCTTCGGCTGCACTGATCAGCTCAGACAGCTGTGGTGTCAAACCGACACCTCTCCATGAGAGGGGCACAGATCGCTCCCAGTATCCAACACCATCACACGGGGACACTTTCCCCAGCCTCCTCCCCTCTCATGTGGCCTTCATATCTATTTCCGTTCCGTCCCAGGCCTCCTCTCCCTCCCTCATAAACGTATTCATTAGAAATTACGCAAACGACCCAAAAACAGAAAGCGCGTGTGTGCCGCTCTACATCTATTTTGTACCGCGCCGAGCCGGTCCTAAATCCACGGAGAAAAGCTCTTCAAAGGCTGCCAGCCCAGGCTCTTCTCCTCCCTCGTCCTCCTCTACTTCCTCTGAAGAGCGATGGCAGAGAGGAGGATAAGAGAGGGATGCTGCATAGGAAGCGGCATGGGAGAAAGATGACCTCAGACAGAAAGCTGCAGATTAAAGTAATGACAGACGACAAATGTCTTATATTTGAATATAGTTCAAATGCAGGGATTCAACAGGCCTCAGCAGTGAAACTTGAGTCTAGGATGGCATAGGCTACACCAGAAACCGGAACCATCTCAAACACAAGAACATAATTAGTAGTGTAGAACCTGTTGTTTTGTTGATGGTTGACCCAAACCAACCGAGCATATCTCGACCTCTGTTGTTTCAAGGGCCCATCTGCTGTTCACAAGCGGCCGCACTTTGTGGAGAGGCAAAATAAAATAACTGCATTACTCTGTAACCATGGCCCAGCAAACATAGGCAATTCTCACCAAGCCTTTACGCACTTGGCTTGGAGCCGAGTGGCTGCGGCGGCAGGAAAATGCGAAGTCGAGACTCACAACAAAGACTGTTTTTAGGTCTGTTTCCTGGCGGGCGTGAGAGTGAATGAGCGTGTTTGCAGACTTGTGAGCCCATCAGAGACACAAAGAGCGCCGTGAAAAGATCATCTGTAACAAATTACACACCAGGAGACTCGATAATGACCGCCTGATGAGGGAAAGATCGCTTTGTTGTACAGTACACGTGTGCCGCCCTTAAGAGGGGGAAAACACCGAAACAAAGGGAAGATTAAAAGAGGGTAGTAACAAGGAATGCGCTGACGAATAGGCGCAGTGCCGTTAGTGGTGAGAGGGGCTTCAAGGAGTAGTTCCGTGCTCACATAGTGAGCAGATTAGTAAAAAGCAGATTATGAAGCACGCATACCTAATAAAAGTGTATCTGCATGAATGCCAGCATATGACAAGGACGCAGACATGTCGCAAAGCAGCTGCGGTAGAGCAGCCGTTACATGCCACACGTGGTGCATCTGCAGATGGAGGCTGCATCAGTCTCCAGCGAAGCAGAGACACATAGCGCCCTCCTCAGGCTAAACTGGGTGACCGCGGCTCTGCACTGGAGGACTGTGGGAAATAGTGACGTCATCTGGCACCACTCGCTGCAGTTGGTATCGAACGGGCAAGCATGCATGTTCCACTACGTCACAGAACGGGCACAAAACCCGTGCCGCTGGCCTGCACTATCTCCGCGGGTGTTACGCATGCATCACTGCATCCCCAGTAAGGGCCTGACTGACGAGAGCACTCCCATTGGTCTAAATTGTCAATGTGCGTCGGAACATCTGTGAGAGCAAGGATCTTTACGGGGGTCTTCTTTTCTTCCCCGAGCGTCGGCACGGCCAGCGTGTGCCCCTATTGTTGCTCGGCCCATTATCTCCTTCTCTGTGCCGTGACTGGTGCTTTGTCAACTTGTTGCTACGGCTGTTCCAGCAAGGGTCAACACCCAGCAGATGGGTCTATAGTGAATGTTTAGACACATCATTCCTCCACAGTTAAACCAAATGTAGCCACGCCGACAAGCCTGTATTTGTGACAAAATACAGAGTCCGACCTCGAGCTGACCATGTAAGGCCGCCGATACTATCCAAGTGCGATACTGTCTGACAACGTATGCAAGGTTGTCTGTCTTCTGGAATGTGATGTGCCTATTTGGGTATTTGTATTGGTATGCAGACATCATCCATGTGTGTGTGTCTTTGTGTGAATTTGGTTTGTGTGAGTTCAAAGGGGCTGGGGGGGCTAGACAGACGGTGGGTAGACAGCTGAAGTCACCCCATGCAGTCTATTCATTCTCTACAACTAGCGCACACACACGCACACGGGGTGACCTGAGGTACAGGTCAAAGGTCGGAGCCTACGCAGCCACGTGGCAGTGCCATTCAGTCACACCGCCGTGACACAATGAGCATTACAGCACAATAAGGGGAACCTCGGCAGTCCGACACAAAGTTGGTGACGCCTGCTCTCACCACAGCTGTGAAGGGTTGGAAACAAAGAGGAGCGGATAAGAGGGGCACACTTCGCGTAATGAAGACCATTACAGGCACAATGGCAATTAGCAGGGCCACAGACAAAAGGGTTAAATTAACCCTGTTAAATAATCATATAAAATGTTGTTTGTGGGCACACAATCGCACCATAAATGAGAACGTTTTATACATGGTCATTTATTCTCACGGTGCATAACTTGCTTGTTCCATCTGTTATGTATGCTGATTAAAAACCTTATGTCACCCAGTTACTTTCCATAAACTATTATCCATCATGTCATATTATGTATTGTAATATGTTGAGCCACCTGGAACAACTCACTACTAAGCTTTATTGTGTGTAACAGGGGCGAGTTTCATTCGAACCTACTGTAAATAAAGAGGTCCAAGAAGTGTTGTTTGCACTTTTATAAACATTTTAAAAGGCTTTTTGGGCCCAGGATGTCATTATGTGATCTGATCAGTGACACCATTCAAGAAAGGAGTTTAATTTAACTTTTTTTTTTTAAACTACATTTAGAAGTGAGATAAGATGAGCAAGTGCCTTAAGTGGCCTTGGGGCGAGTGACATCATATCTCCTAAAGTCCGTGAGATGAGGGACAAGATGACCTCGCCTCGACAGTCCAAACCATCACATTCGAGAGGTCGATGCGATGTGTGCATGGCCCATGAAGTATGTTGCTTGGTAGGAAAGGCAGAGTCAATTTGAGGGTCATTTTTTCTCCAGAGAGATCTCTCTATCTACTGCCAGCGTGCGGAATATTTAGCTAAAAATACTCTCCATGTGTCCATGAGCCACGCAAAAGCAATCGCTTTTAGCGCGCTGATGGAAGATGCCTGTGGCCACGGTGGGGCCACATATATATCGAAAGATCCAAATTCAGGACGTGCCTCCTCCTACTTCAGCTTTACTCAATTATGTCTGACTCGAATAACCGCTCAAACATGCGCATGCACGGACACAAAAGAGTTGTGTGGGTGAAAGACGACAGGCTCTTCCCGGCCGAGAGAAGCTCCCTGGGTAACCGAGCAGAAAAAGAGCGGCCTATAAAAAAAAAACTTGAGAAGACAAGAATAAATCCTAACACATTTGAGATTGCCAAAGAAATCACAACATGGCTTCACAACCTCCACATGAGCCTTTGAAAACACTCAAATTGGGCAAAAGAAAAACAGTAATGAAGAAAACAGGGGGAGGAGGGGGGCAGAGAGCAGAAATGCGATCCATACGGCCACTTACACTTTCCTACCACAGACAAGTACGCGTAGGGAGAAAGGCTTGCTCTCTATTCGTCTCCCTCTCACACACACACACACACATGTTCAGGTATTTCCTGTTAGGAGTGTGAGGTGGCCAAACAGTATTACGGGTGACCGCCGGAGCCCTGGAGTGGGCCCCATTCTTACTCGGGGTGCTCCTTCCTGTGCTCCCTCCATTATTTCCTCCCCTCACTGTTGTCTCAGTCGGTTTAGCGGTGACGAGTCGGCGCTGTTTGTATTAAACAGCGCTTACTGCCCTCAGTCATCACACGCACCGTTTTACTGTGATACACAATTACATCTGAGACAAAAGAGAGAAAGAAAGAGAAGAGGGGAAGGAGAGAGAGAAAGTGAGGACAAAAGAAAGGGGCGAAAGAAAGAGCACTATGCTTCAGAGTTATTCCACTCTGGGTCACCGCAACACATCTGGCTTCTATTGACGAGGGGGATTGGGTTGCGCACACTCTGCTCCAGCTTCTTTTATGTGCGAGGACTCAACCCGCACGTGTATGTGAATAAACACACACACACACACGCACGCACGCACACGCACCGACGCACACACATGCATAAATGTTTCCGCGCTCGCCCACTCAGTTAATGGGCACTGGACACTTTCCCACTCACATGGCTCCCACACACCGGGCATCATGTTACCCAGTGAATATTCCAACAATACTTAAAGACACATGACCCCGATTTTCATTCGCATGAGGTTGTATCATCCACAGCATCTACTAAATGGGATTCAAATGTAGAGAGAGAGAGAGAGAGAGAGAGAGAGAGAGAGAGAGAGAGAGAGAGAGAGAGATACTCTCGAGTTTGTGGCAAGTGTGAGTGGATTGGGAGACAGCAGAGTAAGTAGCTAACCAGATTACTCGTCTCTATGAGCTTACAACCTGAACTACATGGCCTTGCAAGAAGATCAATACGGGCTGGAAATGTGATCAGGAGTATGTTCTCACACACAGGACGCGGATGACTGACCGGCACAGTAATGAGAAAAACGGTCTTCCTTTCTTTCTTGCCAGATTACAAAGAGTAAATGGAGGCAAGTGAATGCCTATAGATTTGTAACTTCTTTAGAGTGATGCGTGGATTCACAAGCGTGCAAGACATTCTAACATTCTTTGGTGGCTTCCAGCTCGACTTGCCAACTCATTGCAACGTCACGAGGTCTTGATTGAGTCCCCTGTTTCCCCGCTCACTTCCGGATTCTTCCTCCCACACTCTGGTTTATCCTTCTTGCAACAACATTTTCCTCCTCTGCAACCTCACCCTCCTCAGTTGCTCCTCTCTCAAGTACCTTGCTGCCCACACCGACCATAGGCAGCTCCGTTCCTCCTTTGTTATTATACTACCCATTTGTGGATCTAAGGCCCAATAACCATTGTGAGAAAAATCTACTACCGCAACATATGGCACAGAAGCAGGAAAACAAATCTGCTGTTGTCATTTAACAAACACCGAGAGCACGAGGAAGAAGGAGTATCAACATGTGTTTCAGTACAGTCATGTACACAAACGTGTATACAAATAAAATGAGATCTGTAAGTGGTTGTGTTGTGTATGTGTATACCTGCTTGCCGGGGTCCTCTCTTTCTCCTGAAGGCAGCGCCGGACTGCAACGCCTCCAACAGGCCGTCCATGATACCAGTTTCATCACCCTCTGTAAACAGCATCACAACATAATATCAACACAAATTCCACAATCATGTTATTTTAAATCAATACTTTACTCAGATATATAAAAACGTTTGATCTTTTCAGCAGGTAGCGGGGCTATTTACTAGCCAGATGCAAATTGAGCAAATTAGCTATATTAACCCGGATAGACATTGACCTATCCCAGCTACTGTTACTGCTGGGGGCAAAACACAGAACTAGGGCGATGACCTCAACACACATGCATAGCCTTGTTGGAAAGACACACCCACTGAGACTAAATGTGCTGGCACTGGATGGGAACCTTGCATATGTACACAAGTACAGATACAGTATGTATGGGTGGCCTCACTGTGTGCGTGTTTGTTTACATCAACATTCTCTGCACAGCTTCAGTGGCTGGTGGCCCTTAAATTAGGGACGGGAATGAAAACCATGGGATGGGGGGGTGCTCCATGTGACTAGTGCTGTGTGTACATGAGTGCGAGTGTCGCCATGATTTTTTTGTGGGTAAGATTCAGTGGCAAAGCTCAGGCAGCTGGTTTTAATTATTTCTTTTTGAACCTGAAAACAGACAGAGGGGTCTGGAAAGGGGGCAGTCGGGTTAAAGGTTTATGTCGTCACCTCCCAACCCCCAAACATCCCCCCACCACACACACACACACACACACACACACAAATTAATCCTGCAGTAAGCCATGAAGCAGATGGCCAATGGTCTCGCCTGTCACGTCAGAGAAGGTCTCTCTCCCACACACTCCAAGTCTTGCACAGCTCACATACACCCCTCAATGTCCATATCCTGGAACTGCACAGATAGCTCAAAATGATGTAGGCCACATTTTTCTGTTTCTGGGGAAACACATCTGGCACATTTCCACTTACACTAATCACATGGTTGGCTAAAACCACGAGTGGAAGTACAGAGACACACAAACCTATTTGTGAAAATGGACTGGAGGCAATAGAGGGACCACACAATGACCTGGCTGTATATAAAACAGGCATATTATTAACCGAGTGAACTCCCTACTAAAACTAGTAAGTCCTGGGGCCTGTGTACCCTCTAACTTTATAAATACAGCTCTGTTGTGTTTTTGTGTAACTGTGGCCTAGGGCAACATTATTCGATGAAGCCATTTTTTGAGTTTTGTTTGATCTATGATAAGTTTTACAATCATTGTTTTGTTGGCAACACTAATAGCGTTAATTATAGGTTTAAAGACACTTGATAATCATGTGCTTTTGTCAATTCACATGGTTTTCCCCTGTGGAATAGACATTGGCTTACTTGTTTGGACACACAGGCACGTACACACACGCCACACAAACATCTACAGTCCATGACACAAACAGTAAAGCACTGCTTGAAGCGACGACAGAACGTACAACAGATGAATTAGTATAATAGCATTAGATCATGAGCAGTTGAGGATGACACACACACACGCACACACACACATGCACACACAAAGGAGGAAAGCACATCCGGTGGAGCAATACCACCCCTAAAGGTTGTTCACACAACAACAAATGATGACTCTAATGGGAAAAAGGCGAGGTGGAAAAATACGGACCGGAATCAAAATGAGGAGGGGAAAAAGACATGCTTCAAATGAGTTGGGGAGAGATGATCTATTTTCCTTATGTGTCACGATTGTGTCCTAACAGTGGCCTGGGGGTGAGACATCAGGCTGTCCAGCCTTATCCCATCGGATTCCCTCTCTCACCCCGTGCCTTTCTCCTCTCCTCCACTAACCCTCTTTTCTAAGAGCCAACAACTTAGTCTAATCCCCAAGAGAGCATCTGCTGCCCAGCTCTCCTCCTTCCTTTACCCTCCCCCACGCTGCTCCCTCTCTCGCTCTTTGCGTGGAGCACAAGCACTCCTGGTGGCAGTTCCCATACTAGCAACTGTGTGAGTGTTAAAACCACACACCCTTTGTGCTTAGATGGGAAGGCACATCCTCACAACATCTTTTACAGACAGTACTGACACCTAGCTGTAGAAATAAGGAGTAGTTGGTTTCTAAGCAGAACAGCTTTGGCATATACCCAAAGATAGATACCCAAAGATTAAAAAAAAAAAGTATGGCAAGAATTACAGTAGCAAACAGTAAAAATCTGATCAAATCAGAGCAAAGATCTGACTTGAACCACTAATGGTGAATTTGGGCTCTTGGGTGCCAGAGCACTCTCGGAATTTTGAACTTCACCAGAGCCAAACATTGTGGATGAAAGGGCTTACTTAAATACGACTTAGACACTTAACAATCTCCTGAAAACAACAGAAAAAAAATCATTTATTGAAAATAGCACATGCTTAGAACACGTGAGACCCTGCTGCGTGAGCGTCTCTCTCTGTCTGCCTGAATCACAGAGGAATGACAAGGCCACAGACTGCGAACACACACTGACCTTGTGGAGTTTAACTGACAACTGGGATATCATGTTTACACATTCTCACCACTCATGAGATAGCAAGTCACTGTGTAAGGAAGTGGATGGCTGGGTGGTAGAAATAAAAAAAAAAGAGGAACCAGATGTCAGCATGTGCAAGATTAGCTGTTGAAAACAACCATTGTAAAATGGCCATCCAGTGTGAGGGTTATAAACAAATGCAGGACAAAGAGCAGGTGTGTGTATGCCAGACTTGTGTATGGGGGAATTTAAATAGGAGGGTGTTTAATGACTCCAGGCAACAAGGGCAGTCAAATATACCACCTGTATGAAAACGATCTCTATCCCACTAATGCGCACATGCATGCGCACGCACACACAACTTTCCACTTTGAAGCACTATAATGTTCCATCTGTGCGTGCCTCAAGAGACCAGACATGAAATTGGACTATCTTTTTTTTTTTTTTTTTATCATACAAGTACTGGGACACGGCAACAAGTGGAGGGCTGTGCCTTTAAGTGCCCTTTAAATGAACAGAGTGGGAGGCAAAGGAAAAAAGGAGTGATGGAACAAAAGTAAGAAAGAGAAGAGAAGCCAGCTGGAACATGGAGAAACAGGAGAAAGGCCAGAAACCCTTTTGGTGAAAGAGGTTCCCAAAACAGACACACATCTAAACGGGCACGCACACGCGCGCACAGAACAAGACACAAGGTTTCTCCGACACACAGGAAAAGCAAAAAAAATAAACACTCGATATAGTAAAAGACAGCAATTTGGACACACATACACAAACACAATGAGCACTGTGGCCGCAGAAAAGTTCGACTGTGTATTCCCCGGGAGAAGGATTCGACGGGAGCCAAAGAAAGGAGGAATGTACTGAAACTAGGTCAGCGTCTGAGAGAGCGTGAAAAAGTGCCCGGGCATAAATGTGAGTGTGCGCAGGAGGATTTGAGTTTTAACTGTGTGTATCCAGGGATGAGAGCCTGAGCGTGTGTGTCTGTTACGCGGGACAATGTCCTCCTAGCATTTCCTAAAAGCGTAAAAGCATCTCACGGTGGGGAAGAAACATGTTTTTAGGCGATAAACAGATTTAGGCCCTTTTTTTCCCCCGGGTTCTCTTTCATGGAGGCAAATCCCATTTTCACCAAAGGAACCGAAAAGAGGTCAGGCAGCGAAGCCCGCGTCCCCACGTCTTCACTTAATGCGGAGCTTGGTCAACACAGGTCATCAACATTAACTCTCTCACTGATAAACACAAAGACTCCCACACAGAGAGACACACACACACACACACACAGACACAGACACACACAGATACTTGTGTGGACTCTGACTGCCCCCAAATGGAGGCTGAGGGAAATACAAATTAAAAGGTTTGCAGTGAATCCCCCCCCCCTTTTCTCTCTCTCTCTCTCTCTCTCTCTCTCTCAGCCACACAAAGGTAAACAAACAACAGCCAGCAATTATGACCTGCATTGATGTCGGGGAGCTGGTTCCTCTTCTGCTTCTCCTCCTTCTCTCTTTCTGCCTTTTCCCTGGCCAGTTTGGCCCTCTTGATCTTTTCTTCAGCCTCCTTCCTCTTCTGATTCTCCTTCACCGCTTGCTGTCGAAGGACGCAAAGGGGGAATGGAGAAAATATCAGTGTGTGGGCAAACACGGTGTAAAACGGGCGCTTCCGAGTCAACGAATTAGCCAATTAGTGGGTCTTTAGACCCGCATTGTAAAGGACAGATGTGCGATGGGTCCGTTCGTTGGATGTGTTTGTATGTAAAACAAAACTTCCAAACCAGTGGCTGGCAGTTGACCACGGTAACTGGTAAAACAAGTTACTTCCTGTAGGAGCCCTTTAAACTGTGATGTGGAGGCACTCTCTTTTATTATGATGTCAATACAAACAGGCACACAGGCTCCAGTTTGTTTTCATCCTGGTTTGACATTATGTTGAATCAAACCTTTACCACAACTCCATGTGTGTGTGTGTGTGTGTCTTTGTGCTGAATACAAAAGAATACTTTTTGATGGTGCTTAGGAACGACTACACACCACTCCCACCACAACCACACCCTTTTGAATGATATGACAAATGACTTTGTATATTCAAAAAACCCTGACACACCTGAAACATGGTTCTGAAGGTGTTGAGGTCCCCAAAGAATTCCTCTACAGACATTTTTCTCGGGTCAAAGATAAAGTAGTCTCCCAGGTCCACGTACTGCTTCTCCATATTCTTATGCATCAGATCCAGCTTCTCATACATCTCATGGGCATTGACCACAAAACTGTGGAGCCACTGTGTTAAGGAACACGGAAGCAATATCTCTGCATGGCAATGGTAAGTTATGATGGACTGAATATTTTTAACTGACAAATTCGATATCAATATTCTATACTAATATGTAATGTAATCACAGGATATGGACATCTTCTCTGCAAACAGGTCCTTGTCATTTTGTGGAGGGGGGAAGGTTTCCAGATCCTTCTCCAGAGTCTTGATCTGACGGCCCATCAGCTCAAGGTTCTTCTGAATCATCTCGGCAGAAACTGCAGGGCACATGAGGTCAATTTGAATTAGTAGTAAGGCCATCATGCTTGGGTTATAAAGGGGAAGGGAGGTGTTCAAGTTCTGCCATAATGGATGATGCTGTGCGAGGAGAGAACTGGACAGAGGTCCTGTGTACCTCTGCTGGCCTTTTCCACATGGATGAGCTCGTCCGTGAAGCCCATGACATCAGGATACTGCTCCAGGCACACGTCAGCGAGGAAGTGGAGCAGCGTCTGCTTCAGATCAGTTGATTTGGTGTCACGCAGCTGATGAGAGACACATAATAATAAGAGGGTAGAAAGCAATCATCATCATCACATGTACTGAATGCCTTTGTGTGCCGTCAGTGTTCCACATGTTTCTATTTACAGACATGTAATGTGCTAATCGAGGAAATTACATTAGATTTAATAAATGATTGGCCCTTTTCACAGAAGCTATTCTGACATGCCACTAATAGGACTGAGCAACATTAGTGTTACCAGCAACACATGGGCTCTCCTACAAGTCAAAAAGGTTCACTGTTAAAAAGGCCTATAGATGATGCATCACTGTACTGAGGAAGGAGTTAGGAGGTCGTAGTTATAGTTGCACGATATTCACTACATACAATGAATCATACTGAAAATGCATAGAGGAGAACAATGCACAGTATTGTCACATTGTCATGTGGACCTCTCATTATACGTTGATTAAAATGCCAAATGCCCCCATGGAAGTACATACGGTAATCGGTGTGATTGTGTGTGCAGTGTGTGCAGTGTGTTAATACTTTGCCTACACCTCAGTTTACCTTGCACAGGTATGATATGGAGAAGCCGAATGCCTTCCCATTGCGAGAGCCAGAATTCATGTAGTTTCCCACAAGAAGGATGATCTGTAGAAGAGTGGAGAATCTCTTGCTCCCCCTGACCTCCTCGCAGGCTGCTGTCACAGACACCACATCTGGCTTGATATTGTTCAGCTGTTCCTCAAACTGCAGCTTGAACAGGATGGCCTGAAGCCTTGGCATCAGTTTCTTCACGGAGGACATCTGCAGAGAGAGAGAGAGAGAAAGAGAGAGAGAGGGAGAGGGAGGGAGGGCGGGGGAGAGAGAGTGCGTGGGAGAGAGAGTGAGAGAGAGAGAGGGGGGTGTTTAAGACCAATTCCTGTTGTGGTTGTTAACAGCACAGATTCTGGTGTGTGCACATGCGTGTGTGAAGTGGATATCATCCACTGCCATCTTCCACAGTTGAACAAAGCCTGTCTGTGTTTAACTGCATGGGGACAATAAATAGGGTGACAACAGCATGACTCAATTGCACAATTGCAACCTTCACACTGATTTCCCCGCCATGTTTTGTGGTAAGTCATGTTCAAGTCAGATGGGATATGATATTTATAACTGTGCCTGTTATGAAAAAAAAAACAAGCAAAACAAACAATTGTGTGTTAGATTGTGGCCATTTTAAATTGCGTGCGCATCACTCCTCACCACTACTGCAAACTGTTCGGACTCAGCCATGTCATCATATTCATCCTTCATTTCTCCCAGGACGTTCAGCTGCTCTGATCCTGGCAGTTGTTTGACCAGGTTCTAAATGCGAGAAAACGGAAAGCATACGTGACTAACAGGAAATGGAGAAACCTACCTTTGTGCCACTTACGCCACACAGGTGTCACAAACATACGCGGGTCTACACAAAACACAGATTGACCTGAGAAAGATGTACTTTTCAACGTGTGTGTGTGCGTGTGTGAAAGTTACCAGCAAATACGGGAATGAATGCAGCAATAAACAAGTGCGTGCGCTGGAATAATAACCAGTATTACCAAATGCCTTGAAAGGGAGTAGAAATGTAATTACATCTCTTCCCTTGTAAAACATGATAATTAAACTCTCTGTTATATCTACATTAGCATTAAGCTATTAAATCCTGCACTCTGTATGCACACAATGATGTGACTCCGAACTGCACTCCGCAACAGTGATTATAATGCAGAGGCCCGTTCCACAATGACAACGTAGCAATGCACTGAGAGGAATAACCATAAAAGAAGCTACAAATGTATCCAAATGATCAGTACCAGACTATTCTGAACATAAATCATCAAGTCATCTGCATTGGTGACAGTCAGTGCACATGAGTAAAAAAAAAAAAAAAAAAAAAAACTCATCTATCTGTCACAATCCCAAAAACTCCACTTTTATCCGGCTGATTATTTTTTCTTCAGTTAGATACAGATACATGGTAAGGTTTATATGGACACTGGGGCAGATCTGAGCTCAGCACCTGAACCATGGACTCCGTTAGGATCTTCTCATTGACCTCCAGGATAGCGTTCTTGATCTCTTCGTACGGGAGTCGGAATGATCCCAGGAAAATGGCTGAGGAGAGGCAATTGACAGCACATATTACAATCCAATTAGATTTCAGAGGAACATGCTTAATTGCTATCATTTGAATGGTGTCCAGAGCGGACTTCTGGCAGTGGACTTACAGAGGTTCTGTGAAGTCTTGGAGTCGAGCATCTTGAGCTCTTTCACTTTCTTCTTCTGCTGCTGTTTCTTCTCATCCCCACCATCCTGCTCCTTCTTGGCTGGAGAGTTGGGACACAGATATGGGAAAGATATAGATATATGTTAGAAATCTAACCTTACTGGTGACTTTTTTTAACGTCAGAAGACAAGCACAGCTTAGTATGAATAGAAATGCGTTTGGGGAAATAAGGGCAGTAGTGAAATCGGCAGGTTCTGTGAGAGTGGATTAGAGGGATGGATGGAGGGCCCATGTGATGGCTATAACAACTGGCAGACTTGACACAGCTCTCACAATTTTTTTTACTCTTTCCCAACTGCACGGCGTCATGGAGGGTGTTAGGATTATTGCATCATTGGCCTTGGGAAAGACTAAACTACTATGGACTGGCTATAACACTGAGGGAAAGATGTTCGTGGTCCGTGAGAGTGTGTGTGTGTGTGTAGACCTGGCAAATATGGTTGGACAGATTTTAGCTGGAGGAATTTTAAGTTGGCAGTCAGCTTCCACACATGCTGGTACAGTACATTCACACACACACACACACACACACACACACACACTGACGCGCATTTGACAGTAGCCGTTCACATTAACTTGCTCTGACAAGGTCAGGTCTGTGATGTGTCAGTGCGTGGGGGTAAAAGTGCCCGAGAAAGGAATTAGGCGTGAAAGATGAAGGCGCACATGGGTTTGACCACGTACAAGGCGGCATCAGTTCTTAGGTCAGCATTGCATTGGATGTACTCAACTTAGCACTCATCTGAAAATAACATATCACATTTAACACTTAAATCATCAGTTGGTCAACAAAAAAGAAGTTGTCCTTGAAAAAGCTCAAACACTGTTTAGTGCTTTTCAAGTATGTATACACAAACATGTTTAGTTATAGCTTCCGACGTATGGGCGGTTTCTTTATTTTCCATTATGAAGAAAATGACTTGTCAGTCCAGTTTAAACATCTAAACAAGACCATGAAATTGTTCTCTTTATCAACGCCTATTTGGCAAAACAAATGAAAACTAATTTAATTAAAAACTGAAATCCACTTTATTCTATGAGTAAGACTTTTTTTTTCTTTTCTTGTCTTATCGTTATAAAAAACTAGACAATACCAGGAAGCAATAATGGCTTTACACAGCCGGCAACAGTTCTGATACATAATAAACCCTATGGGTATGCTGACCCTCTTTGTCACTTCCTGTCTGACTCACACACAGACAAAATTATGAGTCACACTCGGCTCCTGCGAGCTGAGCAGCCCACCTGTTTCCGTTGCCCAGTGTTGACCTTATATAATGATACCAGAAGCTACAATTAGCCACAATAAGTAACTATCTGGAATGTAATAATAAAATATGAAATAATGGCCAGATGCTGAGACGGACTAACGTACACCTGCTTCATTGACTTGGGTCTATTAGCCATCCAGCCTTATTGTCTGTGAGATTTACTCCAGCTGTGTGTATTGTACTCTAGGACATATTTCTCTCAGGCATGGAACCCACTTTTTCCACAGTCCGCTGTAGCGGCTGTACACAAAAGTCACAGAGGCAGCCACTACAACTCACTCATTCATCTGTCCATCCTTCCATATGTCCAGTTAAACAGTGCTTTGTCTCAATGCGAGAGGCCCATCAGTCGGACAGTCGGGGCCTCTGTTAACGAGTCTGGGCCTCTTAATGAGCTCCGCGTCTCTCCATTTAGCCATCCACTCAGAGCGCACACATACACACGAAACAGTCGGTCAGTTAGTCGGTCAGTGGACTGTGACCTCGATGTTTCCCACCGGTTCTCTCGGTGTCAGCTATACAGTAGTTCTATGAAACTCCTCTTTGACGATCAACTGACTGTGTGTACAGTATATGGACTCAAGCTGTAGGGACATTTTAAGTTTAACACCTATACCGTGTGCATGTAATTGTGTTCTATCAGTGCAATCAGCTGTGTGTCTTACAGTCATGAACCAAAAATAATATTGGTTGTCCAGCACTGCATCCATAGTCCCTGCTGAGAGCAGGAAACCATAGCAGGAAGCAAACCATTACACACACAGGAGGAAGGAACAATCCTGCAGGACATATGAAAGGAAGCCCCATAAATATATCTTTGCATAAACACAGTTAAAAGGTAAGAAAGAAACTTAGAGGAAGTGACTAGTGTTCGGAAAAAACAACAAGACAGAGGCAGTAAGAGGGAGATCGATAATGACCTCAAGACAGTGTCATGTATTACATAGCAGAAATAATATCTATATAAATCAACATAAAGACAAAAGATAGAGATAGATGGGAAAAAACAAAATCATTGAGATAGAGAAATAAACATATAAATGAGTAATAACAATAAAGGCATCACCACCATAACACAATGTATATGCAAACTTGGACACGGAGACCTGTACAAAGAAGGGCACATGCCACCCTGCAGATAAATGTCTAACACGGCTACTGTATTATCTCAAGATGTGACAATCCAGTAAATCTGGGATTGAGTGACCTAGAGACAGCATCATGTCACTAGGTCAGCGTTAGTGTGTGTGACTCTCCGAGACATGGAGAGCTGGTGGGCGAGCATGTGTGTAAATCCGTGCTTTGGAGGCCACAGTGTGCCCTAGCCAATGAAAACAGTCTTTGCGATGTTGTCATCATGGCTGATTCATAAAATGGGGTCTGCGTGCAGTGTAAAATGGCTGCTCTGTGGTTTCCACATGCAGGGCCTGCTCATTTCATTTATGGGCTGATGGCACCTCTGGTGGGGACTATGGAGCATTGCACCACGTTACACTTACTCACTGTTGGGGAGGAAAGGGGATGATGGAGGCAGAACACAAATGTGACTAGACATATACACACACACACACACACACACAACTATTCACAGCACAACACACTTGTGGAGTTGTGGAGGGCTGACTTCCACATGTTTGATTGTCCCTGCTCCTTTTTTTGTTATACCGTCACACAAAGAAAGACTCACTGGAAATAAATCACTCCCACCCGTTCCAACACACACACACGCACACACACATACATGCACTTCTCTTTCCGGGAACACCTCCCCCCTCTTCTCCCCAACAGCTGCAAAAAAAAAGGGGGGGGGGGTGGTTCTGTATGCGTGCGTGTGTATGTTTGTGAGTGTATGTGCGGGCAAACACGTGTGTCATAAAAGAGAAACGAAAAATCTTTTTCCGTTTCTGACTTCTGTTTTAAATTAAGTGGAGGAAGGACGGGGGCAAAAAAAAGACAGTGATGGCGGGGGAGAGGAAGTGAACGAAGGGTTCAAAGGATCATGAGGAGCCAACTCATGCGGAGGCCTCTGTCAATACGTAACTAAGTGTATCTGTGCGTGTGTGTGTGTGTGTGACTATCTGCACAAAGAGCAGTCTGTTTATCAGTCAGCAGACCTTGGACCCCCCCCCCCTCCTAGTCACTTCCTCTCTTGTTCCCTCACTCCTTAAAAGGAGAAAATGTGAGGAGAAGATGATGATGGACAGACAGGCTTGGCAAAGAATAATAGAAAAAAAGGGCAGATGGATAGACAGAAAAAGAAGCAAGATAGTGGGTTAAAAAACTAAGAGAGAAACAAAGCGAGGGAAACGTGTATGGTTCACTTTCATCCTTGACCACTCTGAACTGTACCCTCAACCCAAATAATAGTTTCAGACCTCCCTCAAACCTCTTTTCTATTTTCTTCCACTCTTTTCATGCAGTGTTTTCATCACTGCTCCCCGCTTGTGGAGCACTAGGGTTTATTTTTAACCCAGTAAAAGCTTTCAGATGATGTGCTCCATTGTGTGTGTGTAATACAAGGGGGCTTTTCATGGGCCCTCTTGTGGAGAGACAGGAGAAAAGCATAACATTCATTTTTTATATAACTTCAGACTAACTTTTATTTTTTTTTCCATTCAGCATTCCAGGGCTAGAGGTTGTCTAAACTGGAAGGGAGCAGTGGGTTTATAGTTTCAACAAAAAATTCTGTGGGGTGAGCGCTTCTGTGGAAAATGTTGCTGAGGTTGCTCAACAGGGAGAACCACACAGACACAAACACATCTTTTGCCAACTTTTGACTATTAAAGAGCAAATATACTTCAGTGAACCTCAGAGGAAAACAATACGTTTTTTCAGTTTTAGAAAGTTTACACCAAGAAAGGTGAAGTTTTGTGGATAAGAGGGAATATATTAGACAAAGAAGAGCAAGAAAGGGAGGGGGGTGGGGGGGCATAAAGTTCTTTGTTTAAAGTAAACAGAAGGCCAGGACTATGGCAGACAGAAGGACAGCTGTAGCTCTGGTCCCTTTAAACTTTAAATGTCCACCGTTCTGTCACTCTCAAAATAAGAATGCGTGTATGTATCACAATGTAAGCATGTTTGACAGAAGAAGAATAAGGGGGTTTCCACGGTAACCTTGGGTCTGAAAGAGCCCCTTCATCCTGTTTTTCACTGTGAAAGGAAATGTGAAGAAAAGATTCCTGACTGTGTATGTGTGTGTGTGTGTGTCTGTGAAAAGGACCAGATGGCAGGGTGGGGCACAGGGGAGGGGGTGTGTGGGCAGGATGTGGGCGGCCCAGGGGGCGGGTATGTGGGAGGGGCTAATGTGTGCTCACTTGCGCTCCCCTGGTGTATGAACATTGCAACTGCAAATGAAATTATTTAAAATAATAAAAGTTACATATTATCACAATACTTCACTTTTTTTTAAAAGCCATTTTTTTACCTTAAATGTCCAGAGAATTGATTAATATTTTAAAGTTGTTTTACATAACCAGACTCAAGACTTGAGCAACACACTTCCCAATTTCTGTTAATTATGTATATATTATATTATGTTTATTAATAAAAAAAAGAAATTGCGTGTTTAGCTAAATTAATAGTATTTATTTTAAGTAGTACACATTTACAAAATGTTTATAAGATTACATTTAAAATGGAACATTTTGGGTCTCTGCTATGAAGTTTTGGCAATATCACCTACCACAGATGTTTACTAAAACTACTACAATAATGTGACAGATATTTTTACCTTACTCTCAAAAAACACTAAATTGGTGTGTAGTCTAAAGTGTAAATGGATTTTTATTATATTATCATCCTGGAAGGAATTTGAGTGCAGGAGGTACAAATTGAGGATGCTTCAGAGACGGTACTATTTATGTGTGGAGTCACAGTGCCCTCCACTGGCGAAATGTTTGTACTGCAGCCACACGATGTGAGGCTGGCACCTGGATACAGTGTTTATTACTTTCCCACTCCATCACAGTACCTCGATCTAAGTTTTTCGTGCGTGTGAGTGCGCACGCGAGAGAGTAACAGATAGTAAAAGCTGAATTGAGAATTTGAAGGTTATGATTGTGTGTATGTGACAGTACAAAAAGGGGGAAAGTGAGAGTGGAAGTGTTTGAAGGGGAAAGAAGGGACAGAGGGTTAGGAGCAGTTGGTCTGTGAGTGTCACTGTGTGTCAGTGTTGTTCTCTCAGGGCCATTCTGACCTCCCCCTGCTCTTCTGGCTATGAAGGTCTTCCGCAATGACGCACACACGGCACGTAGCGGCATCACTGATGAGACACACACATACACACACAGTACGCTGCCTGCATTACTGATAAGGTGCACTACAGTCGACACACCGACACAGCACTACCTTGAACTTGAATTTGCACTTGCTGAAACCACACAAACAGCCCATAAATCCCCATGGCAAATAACAGAGGACACAGACATACACCCACCCTAGTGGTGTGTGTTTGTGTGTGTGTGTGTGTGTGTGTGTGTGTGTGTGTGTGTGTGTGTGTGTGTGTTTGTGTGTGTACTATCCCAGACACCCACACCACATGCGCGCACGCACACAAACAGGGAGAGGTGAGCTACCATGGTGTGCTTATTAAATCAGTCCTATATCAGCCAGTCTCCTTGGGACAGCAGAAAAGATTTACTACGGCAATTACACTGGCTAATTACAAGGAGGAGAGACAGAGGGAGCGAGGGAGAGCTGCAGAGCTAGAGAGTGTAAAGGAGAGAGAGGGTAATCAAATCAAAAGCAGCGAGAGCAAATAAAGGCACAAAAACTGTGGCGATAAGTGAGCAAACAAAAGTGGGGGAGATAGAAGAGAAGTTAAAGGACAAAGATGATTACAATGTGACCTTGAGACAGACACAACACATGAGCCTTGAATGGGGTACATGGTAACAACACAAAAACAAAAAAGGCTCAGTGTTTAACTCACAAAAAACAGCAGTGTGTGTGTGGGTGTGTGGGTGTGTGGGTGTGTGGGCGTGCGTGCGTGCGTGCGTGCGCCTGACTGACCGGGAGTGACTCTGAATATGTAAGTCGTTTTTGTGTGGTACTTTGGTGTTTGTTATTCACAGTGTGAATGTCCTTGACACTGCACTGGCCTTCACAGCGCAGTGCTCCCTCTACGGGGAGGAGAGTGAATTACATAATTAAGCTGGCTCGCTCACTGTCGTGACTTGTTATTAATCAACCCTGATCCTTGTTCCTTAGCTGTTAAAAACATGTTGTGACATTTGCTATGACTTTAGATGCTTTATGTGTGTGCAGGACGTTGACCGAGGAGATGTAAACATCAAGCAACCTGAAGGTCGTACATTTAATATAGCATGTCAGGGTTGCAAGTATTCACTTCTAAAACATACTCCCTATAGGAAATATATTTCACTGCTGCCTTCCAAATTGAATAGATGTGGCGGTATTACTATGGATTCAAGGTGTGCCTCATGGACACTTTTAAAATGCTTGGAGTCAGGCCATGCAGTTCAATGGTGCCCTGTCTACGCACAGTGCTGCCAACTAAATGAACTGACATTTCCCTGCAAGTTCAGTGTAGTGTTCATCCAGGGCCGCTTCCATAACATGTGCACAGCCATGCAGAAAGTCTCATTTACATGAGCACTGAGGTAGAAATGAAAACTTCTAAACCGGGTTTCCATCTCAATTAAAAAGTTAGATGAAGTGTAACACACATGAGGCACATTTTGCCCCCCCCCCCCCGGGGCAAAAAAGGATTAGTTTGAAGCGCTCCTGTCAAATATTCATTATTACCTTATAGAACCCCGGGCAAAAAAGGATTAGTTTGAAGCGCTCCTGTCAAATATTCATTATTACCTTATAGAAAGATAGCAGACGCGCGAGCGAGTGGGAGCAAGAAGGAGCGCGGAGAAAAGGCGAGCGCAAGAAGACCACGGGAAAGAAATAGAGTGGCCATTTAAGAATACAAGAAGTTCTGACTTATGCAAAAGCAAACTGAGATGAAAGGAGGACAGAGAAAAACGGAGGGCTCCACGGTGTCATGCCATGGAGGACATTTAAAAGCTCATTGCAGGGCTGGAGCGCACAGTCATTCTCTGTTAATCCCTCAGCTTCTGTCCTCTCATCTCCAAGCATCCATCCCTCCGCTTGTCTTTATCTCTGCTTCAGTGGCGAGGACAAAGGAAAGCACTCACTCATTTGCTCCCTCCTCCGTCTCTTGGTCTCTTCAGGCTAGGCTCGCAGGCCTGATTAGCAATTGTGACTTGACCGCATGGTGGAAAGATTGGCACACTTGAACAAACACACGGGAGCGCGCGTACACACACACACACACACACACACACGTGGCACGCATGCACGCATATGTGGCAAGGAGAAGGACAAGGACCAGTTTTTGCTAGGTCCAACAAACCCTTGAGCGTGGCCCAGAGACAACGAGAGGCTGGAGAGGAGGAGGGAGTTTTTTTTTTGTTTTTTTTTGCCTAATGTCAGCCATGGCTTGCAGCACACACACACACACACACACACACACACACACACACACACACACACACACACCCACACACACACACACACACACTTGAGAAAGTGTATCTGTCCAGAGGCAAAAAACCAGGCTGTTTTCTGGTGCTTGTCACTATGCTTTTTCCCTGCCAACATGTTAATACGAGAGGGGAGGGGAGGAGAGGAGAGGAGAGGAGAGGAGAAGAGAGGAGAGGAGAGGAGAGGATAAAGGAGATGACTAAGAGTAGAGCAACAGCAATAGGAGGCAGCATTATGAATGAGATATCATGGAGCATAAGGAATAATAGAAAAGGATGAGAGGAGAGACACTGCAATACGGCCAATAGTGTAAAAAGGGAACAAAAAATGCATCTACCAGAATAATATATGATGATTAAAAACGTGACAAACAGTCATATCTATATGCTCACAGGCCGTAGCCTCTCCCTTTGAACTGGAATTCAGCGCGTTCAACGTACAGCTTTGAGTGTTGTGAAAAGCAGCAGGGGATCCTACAATCCAAACTGCTGAGAACACAGTGAACATTGCTTTGCATCGGCGCTTGCGAACCTTTCTCCTTTGTTGCAGATGCTTTGGGGAGAACTACTGCAGGTGTTTGAAATACATCAGTAACAGTGGATCATAGTCAAACCAGGTAGCTGGAGGGGGGTGACAACCATGATCTGGCAACCTCCACCCGTGCATTGGGAACCATGGGGGAAAAGTCTGTCTCATCAAAGATCTGTTCGGGGGGCTGCAGGGTTTCCAGTGTGCGAAATCAGTTTTTACTCCCTCCCCAAAAGGGAGGAAAACACCCCCCAAAATAAACTAAACAAGAGAAACATGTTTGAACAGAGGGAGAGACGTGCAAATTCTCTCCCGGAACATCTGTCGGCCGGCCTCTATCGGGAATTGGCTGTAGTTGGGGCTGGGCAAAAACACGCAAATACAGGCAACACAAAGACACAGACCAAAAAGGCGCACAGACTAAAGTACACACGTAATCCCGCCATGTGCTTAGTGAGCCATCAGGGGACGCGTTGCCAATCAGACAGCGATGTGAGGCCGGGTGAAAGAAAACAATCAAGGAACAACAACAAAAATATGACTCAGCGACTGGCGCGCCTTTTTGGGAGCCAAAGAGTGTGCGTGTTTGTGTGTTTTGAGTTTGCAGATTTAAACGCACACACGCACACTCACAATTCTGGGACCAGTCTCTGTGTTTATCAAATTGTATTCCTGGAGGGACCGTGATGAGAGAGAATTTGGTTTACATTTTGGTTAGGGTTGAATATTAAGGAAAGTCCATTTTGGGAATATTTTAAATCCCACACAAATGTATGTGTATGTCATTATCAGTAAAACCCATTTCTATTGAAAGCGTTATCTTGTGTACAGCTGAGCTATTTCCACGTTCCACTTGTAAGTGGATCTGGATAGTAGAGCGATGGTGCTTAAAATCTACATACACTATCAGTTATGAGATGTCATTTTAGGGAAATGAATAAATGAGCTTAAACAATGAAATGAGAAGCGCATTGTAGAATAACAGCGTCCGAGAGTAAGTCAGTAGAATGCCCCACGAAATATCGTACAACAAGACACGTGTTGTGTGTTATTTTTTTTTTTTTTTTCCCTCTACCTGTTGTTTGGACTGTGGACTTGACCTAGCATGTGTATGTATGTCTAGAGAGCTATCGCCGCTCTCTCTATCTTGTCTCTTCTCACGGCTCAGTGGGTTTGTCAGTCTGCATTGGCCCTCACGCAGAAGCTACTGAGAAATGGCAGCACCATTAAAATTTAACCCGCTATCTCGCCACTCCCCAGAAACTGACAAGACGGGGGGGGAGGAGGGGGGGGGGGAAAGAGAGAACGGCAGAGCGAGCCAGGCAGGCGTACGAGGATACGGAGGCATGTACCTCGCCGCAGAACGCGCGCGCGCGCAAACGCACGACCCCGGGCCGCTCCCACCGGGTGAGTCAGATGCGATAGCGAGAGATGGGAGGCGACGGAGCGGAAGATCCCGTACAGATTGAGAGTAAAGAATAAGGCGGGACAGATTAACGCTTGAGAAACACATGCAGATGGACGCAGGGACTCGCACGCGCACAGGCGGCTATGGAAATGAGGCGTCAATTCAGCGAAGAAATGGGGGGAACGTGTACGGACCTCTCGTCCCATCATTCCACGCCACTCCTCTCCAAATCCACATTTTCTATTACTGCCTCCCTCATCGGCTCCGACTCCTCACTCCTTCACTGACAATCCTTACGGTTTCCCCTTTGTCTTCTCTCTACACCTATCACTCTTTGTACTGAATCTCTGCCTTTGGTTTTTCTACCTTTCTACCCCTCTTCCCGCTCCTGTCCTTTTTTGCCCCAGTGGAGTGTGGGATAGCAGGCAGAGCTGGGAGCCCTGTGGTCTCTTAATTAAGAAGCAAGGCGGAACGAGGCCACAGTTAACAAGGACACACACACACACACACACAAACACAAGCACACGCGCACTGCTTATAACTTATAACTAACTTATAAGGACCTTCGTTCTCTGCAGGCCTTAGTGTGGAAGTAGACCATCAGCACCACAAAACTGATTTGATGCGGTAACCTTTAACACTGACCTTCACCCGAGTAAAACCTTTACCAGGACTCCAAGTTCTGACCTTGAAAAATTCAGAAACAGCAAAAAGTCACTCGTAAAACCTAAAACCCGAAATCTGCCGTGCAAATACAAAACTACAACTACGCACACACACTCACACATCCGATTTCCCCCTCTTTAATACATCACAACACCTAATCAGAGGCTGAGGACCTGGGTTGAAATCTGCAGGGCCAGGACTCAATCAGCCAGTGCAATCAGACACAGGCCGCACGCACACACATATAACACACACACACGCACACACACACACAGAATATGCCTCGAGTTGAGGGACGAGAGGAAGGCCATGATATTATTCAGTCTACCTCATCACCGCTGTACCCAACACACATACACACACACGGAGGAGGTGGGATGAAAGTAGCTATTTTGAGCGTGCGTGTGCGTCCATTCGCTGCGAAGGTGACTTTGGGCTGGCTGGAGTGGTAATTGGGTACACATACAAATGCCTTTTTCTTCCTCTTCCCCACGTTCGCCTCACCCCACCACCCCTTCCCCTCGCCACAACCCCCGAACGTGATTACATTTCCGACATGAGTGAGGGGTGAAGAAAGAGAGAGAGAGAGAGAGAGAGAGAGAGAGAGAGAGCAGCGGAATGGAGAAAAAGTGAGAAAGACAGATGACTGACTTTAAAAACAAAGGGGGCAGAAAACAGCTTTTGCACTGGAGGGTAAAAAAAAAAAAAAAGGAACGACAACAAAATAAATGCATAGACACACACACACAAAAACATTAGCATTTGCCCTCTGTGCACCAACGCACACACCTATATATACATATATATCATTTATTTGGCAGGGGAGCGCAGCAAAGCGGAAGAACAATACAGAAAATGTCACTCAGACTGTAGCCCTGATCTTTTCTGGTGACACACACACACACACACACAAACAGTGCAATGGCCATCTAATTTCCTTGGACGAGTGACATTTCTCTCTCTCTCTTTTTCTGTCTCTCCTTCTGCACTCGTCGCTGTGGTGATAAAATTAGCATTCCTTTCCTTCCACCGCTTCTCCCTCCCTCGACGGCTGGACAAGAGGTGAGGACCACAGGGACAAAAGAAAAGGAGAGAGACAGAAAACAAGAGGAAATATGGGGGGAATGCCCGAGAGCGACGCCAAGACAAAGAAACAAAAAGAGTGCCGAGTGCGAGAGGCATTAAAAGAAAAGGGACAGTAAGACACAGACAACGAGATGCAATGAGAGAAAGCATCGGGAAAAAAAGGGAAAAAAAAGAAAATACAGCGAGTGGACAGGATGTAGACTTGTGGAGAGAATAGATGAGGGGGGGAATATATCCTCAAGGGATTCGAATCACCATGACAACCTTCTCCTGTCTCCTTTGCTGTCCGGTTGCATGATGAACTCCCGCTACTTTAGTGGACCTCGGCAAGGATGAAATCACTATTACAGCCCAATAATGAATCTGTGAGGGGATCATTGGCTGCAATAAGTTGCCATGCACTTTTAATAACTGATCGTAGACCAGACGTGCGTTTAAAGAAACGACCAGGGGAAAAACTAACCTTTTAAATTGCATCTGGACTATAACGGCTGAGCGTACTTTGTTTATTATGCACGAGTGCACTCGACTTCTGTGCACGGGGGCAGGTGCATAAATCCGCATATGTGCAGGTTTCTACAGGGACAGGCTAGAGGGCCCGCAGAGTATAATTAAAAACCAGAGACAAGAGTCCTTGGGAGAAAACGGGGGGAAAAAAAATAAAAGGAACACTGACCTTTAGAAACACAGAGTCGGATGGAGGAAAACAGCGAGAGATGAGGGAGGTGTAAGGGAAGATGGAAAAGTGGGAGATTGACTGAATGAGATTATGCTGAATTGAATCGTGAAAGAACACGCGGGACAGGGAGGGAGGGAAGGAGGGAAGGAGGGAAGGAAGGAAGGAAGGAAGGAAGGAAGGAAGAAAGGAAGAAAGAAAGAAAGAAAGAAAGAAAGAAAGAAAGAAAGAAAGAAAGAAAGAAAGAAAAAAAAACATGACCGATTGCTTTGTGAGGGAGGGTCAGAGGGAGGCACCGCCGAAGGGAGACGTACGGTGTCTCAGAGGGGAAGTCAGTGCACTCACTGTAGTAAACTATATAACCAGCGCATAGCGCGTGAACTCTGCGTAGCGGGCCGGAAGTGTCCACCGTCAACTTTATGGACTTTTTTGAAGTGTACCATCCAGGCGCGTGTGCACCGCATGTTGCCATTCTCGCAGCTGCGAATGAATTAATGAAGTCAAAATGGAATTTGAGAGCGTGGCAGTGCACACATTGACACAAAATAATGCGGCTGACAGGCAGCTCGGGGGAAGGTAGCAGGAAGAGGGTGAGCAAATACAGGAGGAGGGAAAGGGAGACAGGTTGGGTTAGAGTGATGGAGACACTTCCCCATCACTGGTCCCCTCCAGGAGGATAAAAAAAAATACAATCTTTCTGATGCTGCGATGCAACACAGCACTGGGAAGGATAGTCCCCATCTCCCATTAGAGGGAACGAGAACCCACCGGGTCAAGCAGGTGAATCCTCATATGAGGATGGTTGTGTTTGGGTCTCTGTGTGCGCGTTGTTCGTACGAGCGCTCGTGCGCCTACACGTTCCGTCGAAGGGCTAAGGATCGCTCCCCTTGAGCCAACCTTGAGCGCAGTTTCACTCTGGCTAAGATGAGCTTTAATTCACAAATTTAAAAGTCCTCCTTTCCTCTTGCAAATAACTGACGCAAGCCGAAGAGTCTCGAACTATGCCCTGATATCTTTCCTTTTTAGATGTTTATCCCACATATGCCAGTGTCTTATTCCCGTCGAGACACAGAGTAAAAAAAAAAAAACCTTTGTCGGAAACAAGACGTAAATAGTATTTTTTGTGACCAAAAGGAACAGTTGTTTCGAAAATGTAACTCCCCTTACTTCTTCAAATCACCGCAGGCAGCCCGAACCGGGAGAAAAAGCAATAACAATCTAATTCCCAATTTCTATGGCAAAAATAACTGAACTTTGGCCAGATTCTTTAAAATGTAAATACTCAACAGTGTCAAGAAGTCAAGGAAAAGTCAGCAGTGTATTAGATAATATATGCATTGTGTCAGGGTGAACATAGCGAATGTGAATCTTAAAAGGAAATCCAGCTTTAATGAGTTAAACGGGTCTTTCAAGTTAACCTAAGGTCAGTGGGTGAGAAACATCTTTATTCAGAAGTGAAAATCACAGATTCTACTCCACTCAAATGCTTGAAGTTTCAGCCTGACAGTCTGATTGGTCACCGACATGTTACATCTATTGTTAATGCTGATATGATATACATGTGTAGTGTAAAGTATTGATCATTTGCTGTCTGCATGCTATCCACTATTTGCATCGAATCCAGACTGACCAGAATCCAAACCGCCAAAGTGCTATGTGACTATTTCGGTCCGATCAGCTGATCGTGCCTGTGGGAGATGTTAGGGTAGTTTAATGAGCTCGGGATGGATAATAACCCTGAGCCCGAGGACCACCCCCAGAGCATTTCACTCAGAAGTGTGGGAACATTTTGTTATTGACATATTAAACCTACTTTGATTTAAAATTAGGAGCCGTGAATAGGACCAGTGGCAGGATATCTTAATCCAAATATGACGATGTGCTCACATTTGGATTTTACTTGAGCAATTAATGTGCAACGGGCAGTGTGAATTTCAGCTAAGAATAGAACTCTTGACAAGAATAGGATGATGCATTCATTCGTGACGCGTGTTAAGACAGTCAAAAAGAGACCGGGGGCGTGGGGGGGGGGGGG
>JAFBJU010001377.1:46749-215738 GCA_016785305.1 Colistium nudipinnis
CCCCCCCCCCCCACTCACTCACTCGTCTCTCTCGCAACACCCGGTGAGTAATGGCGGGAGCAAGGGATTGTGGCAGAGAGCTATAAAAGTGTAATTTGCTCCCTTTTCCCCGGGAAACCAAATTCACTTCCTGTCCCGCGTTACAATCCGTTAACATTCAGATGGCCAGCGTCTCAAGACAGCGCATTACCCGCCTACAGTCCCCCCTCGCGACCCCTCGCGCGGAGCGCGCACTCGCAAGCCGCGAGAGCAGGGACTCGCGCGCGATAAGCGTACGAAGAGGACAAAGTGCGCGCACAAATACACGCATTGGCACACACAAACAGACAAACAGAGAGGCTTCGGTACTGGTTTATAATGGATTGGGAAAAGGGCAAAAGAGCGCTGGCAGAGCGGGAAAGAGACAGAAATGACAAAGAATAGATGGAACCGCTGCAGAAAGGCCAAGTATGTTTCTCTCTGAATGAAATGAAATAACTTGCTCATCTCACTTTTCACGCCTGATGAAAGGAAAACGAGCTCTGCCCTACGAGCCTTCTCTCCCCTTCTTATCTGTCTCCCCTGCTCTCTCTCTCTCTCCCTTTTCTTACATTTCTCTTTTCTCCTCTGTGTAAATCTCCCAGACTCTTGATCCAGTATTCTTTGTCACTTCTTTCATGCCCGTCTCTCTCCTTCCCCAACTTGTTCACCAATTCTCTCTCACATTCATCTCATCATCCCACCCTCACAGCATTCTCTCTCTCTCTCTCTCTCTCTCTCTCTCTCTCTCTCTCTCTCTCTCTCTCTCTCTCTCTACCCCTCTCCTCCATTTCCACCACTCCACTCTCGGGGTGCTAATAGCCTCCTCCTTTGTTCTTGGAGAACAGCGGGGAACAATGGCGGAGTGAGGCTTGTCGTTGTGGCAACAGGCATGAGACAGGAGAGAGAGGGAGGCAGGGAGACAAAGAAAAAGGAAGGCAGAGCGAGAAAGAGCAAGCACAGAGGGGATGCTGGTTGTTAGCCGGGCGGCAGGGAAGCGAGCGCTGGCTAATTACACTCGTTTCTATGCACTCTGCAATTAAACCCTGATGCACACACATGAGCCGCCCGCGCTCCGAATACCCACCGCCGCCACCACCACCACCACCACCACCACCACCACCACCAGCCAGCCACACATACTCGCACTGGCTCCGCGACATCAGAGAGAAAGAGCAAGCAAGAGAGACAGTGACAGAGGGAGGTCGGGGAGGGGGGCTGAGAAAAATGACAAGAAAAGGCCGAGGCTATTTTAAATCAACGCTTCTGTTCTCCCAAGTAGCACGATGAAAGTTCATTAAACTTCTTGCTGGAGCACAATCAGCTTCGTCAACTCTCCAAAATAATACGAGTTGACGTTGAAGTATTGAGTGGTGTTGGCAACCTCCTTACACCCGCATGTTCTCCACTTTAATCTCAAGCGTAAAAACGCAAAAAAAAAACAAAAAAAACACAGGCCACTGATTATCAGTTCCTGATCTGGATTCAATACTGCATCTACCCCCAGTTCATCTCCATCTATCTAATCAGCTCATCGGAGCCCCATCTCTCCTTGGGATGATCTCCCTCTCCAGAGATGGGGAGATTTAACTTCACACAAATTAACGAACCAAAGAATGTCACAGGGGGTGAATGAGAGTTGGAGATAATGTGAGGCGGGGAAAAAAAAAAAGCGAGAGAGACGAAAATGGGAAGACTCGGATCCAGGTCACAACACCCTGAAGGGTGGAACTTATCCTCCGTCTCATAAACACCTCTTTCCAGTTTCCCTTTATCCTTCTATCCATGCACTAACACTCTTTTCCATTAACACACGACTCGGAGAAACATGTGTTCCACGCCGCCTGCCTGTCTATTCTATTATTCATGCAGTTTAACGCCCGAGTGCCCAGAGTGTGTGCATGTGTGCGTTAAGAGTGTTGGAAGTTCATGTTAAAGAGCAGGAATGTGTCACTGCATGTCTGAGGACCAGCCGACGCGTTGGTCACGTTGGGCTTTCAGTGGTCACAGCGGATCAAGAACGTGCGCGCGCACACACCCCCGCATACAAATATGCGCACACAAAAAAAGCAGTGCGGGCGAAACGCGAGCAAGCTGCCAGTGAGGCACATGAGGAGTGAAAGGAGTCACATTAAACAGCCAAACTTGTCCTGTTTCGCTTTCATAGCCTCAGACCATTTTCATAATGCATTAAAACCACCGCTGAGAAAAGAGGGAGACACGCGGGGGTGGGGGGGCGGCGTAGAGAGGGAAGAAGACAGAGAGAGAAATGGGAAAGCAGAGAGAGAGAGAGAGAGAGAGAGAGAGAGAGAGAGAGAGAGAGAGAGAGAGAGAGAGAGAGAGAGAGAGAGAGAGAGAGAGAGAAAAAAAAACAAGTAATCTAAAGCTGGCGAATGTATGGGGATGCGAGGAAACAAGATAAGCATGAAGGCAGAGGAGAAACAAGAAGGGAAAACTCGTCTCAGAGCAAAGATATGGGAATAGAAAGCGTCTGATAGGGGCACAGAGAGATTAGGAAGGTGGATAAAAGACGATGGGATGCACCGATAGGACGCGCCAGGATGACAGCAATAGATGGGGGAAGATGATTTAGTCACCAACTTTGACTGTGTGGGTGTGTGTGTGTGTGTGTGTGTGTGTGTGTATATTATGGACGCCTGAGGATTTCTTGAAGACTGGATCTGTGTTTGTAGTACTCCATGTTGTGTGTTTGTGTGCGTATTTGTGGTTGGACAGTGGCGAGGGGGCAGAAGGTTCTCTGTTTCAGCACCGGCAGGCTGATGAGCGTTTGGGGCCAAACAGCCCGAAGGCAGAGCTGGCCTTGTTACTCTCGGTCTTTTTTACCCTCTCTCTCTCTCTCTTTCTCTCTCTCTCTCTCTCTCTCTCTCTCACAGACACACAAACAGACACACAATCTTAAATTTAAACCAAGTTGAGCTACCACCTACCAGCAGACCTGAGCATTTTGAATACTGAGCTCCAGATCGTAACAACATGCCTAAAGCATATTATAAAATATTTAGAATAAATACACACACACACACACACACACACACACACGTTTGACTAATGAATGCTAATAAAGGCAATTTGGTTAAATAAATCTTAATGACACACAAGCAATTACTGTGCCATTCCATATGTAAATACACATTTCAGTGTGTACGCCATCATGTATCAGCTCGTTTCAGCTAAAACTCATTTTAATGCAGCATATTAATAGTGCCACTTACCGAGAAGAAACACTACATTCTGTGTTACGTATTCAGCACAAAATATGAAGGGGTAAATGTGTGAAAATGTGAGTAAATATGTAGTTTAAAAGTCCAACATCTGGCAGGCTATAACACCATATATTACAAATTGGTAAAAGTGGGGAGGGCGAAAGAAAGGCGCATTTTGAACACGTGCATATCAAATGGGCTGAAATGCGACTTCCCCTCGACTCTGCTGCTTGTGTAAATATGCAGAAGTTTGCGATTACTTTGTACAAAAAAAATTGGGAAAAAAGCTGACATTGTATTGAGTTGGGCGGTGTTCTGGGATGGATTTGCAAACTATTTCTTTTAGCACAGGATGAAGCTTAACTTTCTAAGACTTTCAACTTGCCAGAGGTCTACCATCCATCATTGCTAACACGATGCCTGCTTATTTCCCATCTTTGACAAAATGATACTGTTGCCAATAGTGACACCGCAGCGAAAGTGCAGTTTTCATAGTCACATTAACCCAAAGGAATCCTTAGATTATAATAGGCCCCTCGGGTGCATTTTCTGAAAAGGCCTCCGGTGTGTTATAGTAGTGTGAAGCAACTCTCAAACCATCTCTCACCAACACTACTCTACAAAGGGTTAGGAAAAAGTTGCTGAAGTTTACTGAACGGCTTATCTCAACCGAGGCTGCTTACGTTCATTTGTATTGCCTTGGGCAGAAAACAAGCAAGACATGAAAATGGATAGTGGCCGCTTATGGTTTACGATTGGGGGCCGAACAGGCGAGTGCACTCGCACGATCTATCACACGTCTAATAACCTTCGAGATCAAATCAAAAACAGAGACCAACGTGTGCGAGTGACTATCTGTTCATGGGTCAGGGAGGGAAGGGTTAAGGAACCCGTTCGGTACACGGGCCGGGGCATCCAAAAGCCTATCTCTTTCCAAGTCATCGGCGTGAAGGCTATCTCACACACACCTGACAGAGACAGAGTGGTGCCAATAGTGCCAGAGGGAAGGAGAGAGGGAGGGTGGCAGACGGTGAGAAAGAGAAGGGGGGAGAGAGAGAGAGAGCAGACGAGAGCGATGAAAGAGCATAAAATCAGAGGTGCGAGATGGAATGGCCATCACTGCGGTCGAAGGATGTCTAATGCATATTTCCATTCTAATGCTTCGTGTTGTCTGAGAAATGGAGTAAGGAGTTAAAGAAGCGGCCTTCTGTATTCGTGTGTTGAGAGGGCTGACGAACAATGAGGCAACCATCTCAAACCATTGTCAACCCTCAATAAAAAACAATGCAATCCACATCTGCCTACGCTAGTGTTAACGCACACCTCAATGAGTCTGGCAGGCACGCACAAAATCACAGTGAAGACATCAGCAACCTCAGATCATGTATCCTGTTTTTACTCCGTCTCCATTCCCTCCATTTTCATCCTCTCGGCTCCTTTATTGCCTTTCATCGGTCGGTCTATCTTTGAAATCTTTGCGAGACATAAAGCACACAATACGTGTATGCGAGTGCGCACACTTCCACAAGTGAGCGGCCAGATGGGTTGAGGAGTGGAAAAAGCGGAGAGACTGAAAGCACCATCCCAAGGACAAAGGGAAGCTACTGAACTCCAGTCTGAAAGGAGAGCAACATCATATAGCAGAAGGGTTTGAGACTTGAGCTGAGCATTTGTGAGAAAGCACAGTTCCCCGGCCACACTCTCTCACAACAGAAATACTATATATATATATATATAAATATAAATAAAAAGGGAGCCAGACACAAAAATGGACATCCTGAGAAGCACACCTGAACGCCAGAGCCTTCTTTAAAGAGTAGCACCGCTATAGAAATCTCTCTCGCTGGACTGGAAGGATGAAAGCACGGAATAAAAGCTGACAGAGGGCCAAAAAAAAAAAAGACGGGATAATGGTGACACTGAAAGCAGACAGGAGTTGGAGAAAACAAGGGCAAGGAGAGGACTGAAAAAGTAATTTTATGGATGTCTCTAGTATATATGAAGAGAAGTGTGAGGGTTGGAGGGAGGGTGGTGGAGGGTACCAAGTAACAAGGACGATAGCATGTAAGGCGGCCAGAGCAGGAAGGGGAGAGAGAAAGTGAAAAGAGACAACCGCTGAATGAGAAAGTAATAAAGTCAGAAAAATCATAATTAAAAAAAAAAAAGCGACTTTACTTTTCTTTCTAAATTCTGACTAATCCTCACCCTACATACACATTCGAACAGACTGAGATATGTGTGTGTGAGCGGATCACGCAACGATAACATTACACTCCTTAATTCCTAATTAATCCCTCTAAACTGGATTATGGCGCAGAGCCTGACAAGTCCAGGATTCCACCCTTTGCCTGATGACTGTGTGTGCTTGTGTGTGTGGCGTGTGTGATGCGTGTGTGTGTGTGTGTGTGTGTGTGTGTGTGTGTGTGTGTGTGCGCGTGCGTGAAATGTCATTTTGCTGTTTTCAGCTTGAGGTCTCATAAGGCCAGCCTGTCCTTGGTTACATGATGTTGGGAAATGAAGCCGACAGTGTCTGTGGTCCCCTATGACACAAACACACACAAACACACACAAGCGCACACACATTCCCGTACACTTTCTCTGACACACATGACGGTGTCTCTGGTACACACACCGGCGTACACGCATACAGAGCTGCACGAGAAAGTCCCCAGACCACAGGTCTTGAAATACTTATAAATTAATGTGGCTAGTGGCAAGAACTCTTAGCATTACTTTACACATTTTAAGTGAGTACTCATGGGGGATATGTGCTTACTCACATAACAAACATAGGTCCCCTGACACACACACTTGTCCTGGTTAAAAAAGCTGCCACACAAACTGTCCCATGTGATGTATTCTTTATTACTGTGCAGTCTGAAGTAAAGCAGGGGGCTCTACAGACACCAGTAGGCAATAAATTCATTTTATGTTCCACTGTACTTAGTAGAGAAGTTACACATAATAATTAATTTCTCTTCCCGTCTGACTATTGTCTTTTGAAAACACTCTAGATATATACTAACCAAAAACAAACAATGTAAAAAGTCGTACAATGATAATCTGCACAGTGTCTATCCCACACATATTTGGTTAAAAAAAATGTGAGGTGAAACTCCACTTTATGACCGATAACATAACAATGAAACGCAAATAGCCATCTAAGGCTTGGCAAAATGTCGTTTGGAAAATGTGACGAGATAAAAAATGTTGTGGGGGGGGAAACGTCATTAGGAAGAAAGAAGAAAGATAAAAACCTGATGATGGCATCGATACGCTCCTCTACATGGAGCGGGTAGAAGTAGAGACATTGGTGATAACTATCTTTTGGAGAAACACTTCTTATTTCCATCTATTCAATTATGTAAAAAAAAAAAAAGCGGTTCGAAATCCGAATAAACTGCAGCAGTATTGTTGTACATCGGGTGCACGTCAAGGACTTACACTCTAATCCTCACTTAACAAGTCTCAACCTTTCCCCCCCCCCCCGCCCCTAACACACAATAACCTATTTTAGGTGTAGTTGGATGGATGGAGGACGGGGATTACAATGGGATGGATGGCGTAAGTTGGAGGGGAATTAGCATGCTTTCCTGCCTTCTACGCCTCAGTGGAGCACTATGGGGCTTGTTGATGCCTCTAAGTGCTATGCAGTATTAAGCAGACAATCTCTAAGGAGGCCCAGTGGTATGGCATGCGAGTGTGCGCGCGCGCGCGTGTGCATGCGTCGACTGACCGCTGACTGCGTACGGCTAAGTACGCAGCCCCAAATAAAAGTGTTTTGGGAGCAGAGAGAGGCAAGCAAAGTGGTGGGATTGGCTGGAGTGGTGAGCCGTTGTGGAGGAGGGCGGCATTAAAATGCTCGCTGCGATGTGTTCCGGACCTCAGAGGGCGGGAAACAGACAGACAGACAGACAGACGGTCAGACACAGAGCAGAACGAGACTAAAAGGGGCTCAGTACATCCCGTCTTCCCGCTCCCGTGCGGCACACCCACGCAAACGAAAACACACGTGTCCATGAGGTCACCGCCGCCACCTCTCCCCGCAGGCAGCGCCACTATAATCAGCCATTACAATGCAGCATGCGACTTTGACCAGGCGCTCCGTCCAGCTCTGGTTTCCTTCTCCTTCCCGCTGCACCAGGTCTCAGCGGAACACGGCCTCCTCACCGCACCTCAGCTCCATCCGCAACACTCCGGTCGCTGCGTGTCTCTTCACCCTTTGATCGTTTGTCATCCCTTCGCTCCCCTCCCTCAGAGCTCCCTTCAAACCCTACACCGATCACTCCAGCCTCCATTCGTCCTTCTCCGGGCCCCGTTCATTCTGCGCCTCTCTCCTTCACTCTGCCCTCAATAACGCCATCCATCTTTTCATCTACTGAACCAAGATTAGTCTCCATCCATCTGTGCCTTTGACACTAGGCCATATTTTTCTCTTTTTTGTTTTTGTTTTTTTATATATATAATGCACACGGGTGCCCACAGTCACATTAACTATATCCAGAGGGACCTCTGGCAGTATTTCACTACATAAACAATTTCAGAAGAGGAAAAAACTGAATTCTGATTCTTACTACTTGCGAATGCTGACTGTTGCTACAGGATGCAAGTGTGAACCTGCCACTCCCATCTGCCACTTCACATCACTTTTCTGAACAGTGCACTGTCCTTCATGTTTGTTTCCTTCAACATGCTTCAATCCAGCAGCTTACTTGTCATCATCCATCCAGCTCTCAAACATTTGCACTTTGTGGCGACAAGCTGTGATGCTTTCTTAGGCTCGCCAACTCTCTTGTAAGCGGTAACTTTCTCTAAAAATGCTTCAGTGCTGCATCTCATAGTACCCACATTTTTCACAGTCTGGGGCAACAAAAATAATGGAGAACGGCATTTTTTTAGCTTAGTTCTAAAAAAAGTTAACAGACCTAAATATCCTTAAAATGCAAGCGCCAATAACACGGTTTGAATTTAGATGACAGAGAGGAAACCTGTATTTATACGTCAAAAATATCACTTTTATCATTTGAAAATCTCTCTTTTTTTTTCAAACATTGAATACTTATTCTTTATTTTATTATTAGTAGTATCATTTCCAATTCGTTCTGGTCTGTCGTTCGTGCAGTATTTAAACCGCCATCGTCTTTGAGGCTAGAAACAAAGTAAGCAGTGAGAGAGAGGAATAACTTCAGAGCACAAAAAAAAAAAAAAAAAATCAACATGAAACTTTGAAAGCACAAACTCTCTGGGTTCTTCAAAAACTTTCCAGAACAGACTTGAAAAAGGCATTCTTGGAGAGATTTTTAGATATTTCTGGCACACCGCCCCATCCACCCAAACAGCCACGAGTCGCTGCTGATGCCATGTGCATGCACAACAAGTCCTGAAAGGTTCACACTGCTCGCTGCACGTCTACAGTGTGGCAGCTCCGGCAGACAAAGCACAGACAATACACACAAAACAAAAGACAGAGACGGTACACGCGCAAAGCGTGTGAATGGCATGCCAGAACCAATGAGGTACCTCATGGTTCATTAACTGAGGCTTATATGATTCACTCTTTTTCCTGATAACTACGAGCCATTACAGTGCATCATGGTTGTACAGTCTACACCGATTTGTGTCCTAATCAAACATGAAAGGGAGGTTTGGGTTTGGCCAATGTGGCCGAAACAAAGCTAAAATAAAAAGGGATTAAAGCATTCAACATGGTATTAGTCACTCCACTGGCTTTGTTTGAGCCAATATAAAATTTGGGGAGTTTTTGGATGAAGTTGGGCTCCTTAATTGTCCGGCGCAGTCGAGCTCTGCGGCCGCTCTGGAATGGTACAACTCCAAAGCCCAGTCACTTCGATCAATACTTGGAGCAGTAACTCCATCCACACGATGACAAATTACACATCTGCATTCTCTCTCTCTCTCCTTTCCACGTTAGTCCCCGATGCCCTGCTACTCGCACCATGCTTTGCCAGTCTCAGTTTCACCCTGCAGTTAATCTGCTGGTTGGGGTGGTGTGCGCCCAGGGAACCGACAAGAAGGAGATGAAGGAGATAAAGGCAGAGGGGAATGAGAGGATGGGGGGGGGGGGGGGAGGGAGGGTCATGCATTATTGAGCATACAGAGTGGAGTTTTTAGGGGATAAATGTGAAAGCGTGTTTGGGGACAACCTTTTCCTTTCTGCCTCCCCCGCCTTCTACCTCCCTTCATTCCTTGCCCTCCCTCCAACTTTTCTTTCCCCAAGAGGACGGTCACATCTCTTATTCAGTGGGGAGGTTAAAAATTCAAAGCTAGCAGCGAGGAGGTGGAGGAGAGAAGGAAAGAGAGTACCTGAAAATGGTCAAAATAAAGGAATGTCTTTGGGGAGTTTTTTCTCCAGTGCTAATCTGGAGAGCGTGTTGCTTTGATTAGACATGTGCATGCGTGTGCGGTGAAGGGTGGGCGGTGGGGAAAAATGTAAACGGGGGAGGTAGATGAATAGAATGGTAGAGGAAGTGGGAGCAGGAGAGGGAGTAGTTGAACACTTTCATGCAGCGCAGCGTAGTGTAGCACACAGCATGGTGAAAAATTAAGGTGCCTGCAAGGCGAAGCGGAGCCCACGTCTCACAGAACACGACACATGCAGATACTGAGTAATGGAGCAAGGGCTTCGGCATGCAAATGCACACACGCACACACGCACACACAAACAGACAGCTATGAGCACAACAAGGCAGGAGCAAACGCACTGTTAATTGACCAAGCGGCGTACAGATAGCACAATGGTACTCGTATACATTAGACAAACCGGAGTTCTTGAAGGTACACATCCATGACACACAAACACAAATGTTACACACGGTTACTGGTAGCAGATTAAGGTCAGAAAGTGGAGCACCGCCTAGTCCAACAAGCCTTGTAAATACCACCGGTGTCTGGAGTAAATGCCACTGGGTTGAACATATTACACATACATCCTCCACAGCCAGAGACCAGGGGCCTTGTTACGCAGCCGGCGAAAAAAGCTGGCCACATTACCGCACGCACACACACACACACACACACACACACACACACACACACACAAAGGCAGCTCACATGCACACATATGGGTATAAACAAGATAACGTTCACTTTCAGAAAGTTGCTACAAGTGTGTACAAAGTTTGGGTGAAATGGATCGTTTTAATATGTGTGGTGTGCAAGAACCCCCGAGGACATGGTCTGAGTCATCAGCATAATGGGGAAGGCAGCCTAATAGCCCCCTAATAACTCACCAGCTAGCCAACGCTGCACCAGTAACAGCTTAGGGCTACTGTTAAACAATTCAAATGAGATAGAAGCTTTGGACTTTCAAAGGACACTTTCAGATGTCGCAGCCATCCATCTTTCCCTTTTCTCATTTCACAGCGGGCTTTCTCCTAGCCCTCATTGTCTCTTTTCATAAGAGCCCCTGTATCAGGTAGAGATAAGACATGAGAGCTAAGGAAATCAGCAGAAGAGCGGGAGAGGAGAACCAGGAGGGAGATGGGGGTTAATGCTCCCACCTCGTCAACTCCGTCTTTGAAGTTGTTGCTCTTTACTGCTCCATTTTTTTTTTTTCTACGTACGCCATCAGTGACATCAAAGTGGGCTAAGTCTCCTATGTGTGTCTACGCTTGTGTGCACGTGCGTGTGTGTGTGTGCGTGTGTCACTGCCCTCAGGGATAGGTAGCTAATATTGCAAAAAATAAACAGAGGGAGCTGCTGCCTCAGGCAGAACAGTCAATCTGCACCACACTTGTGCGGCCCATATATTTCCCGCCCATCTTCTTCTCACGAGAAACATGCTCTCCATGTGTAGCATAGATATGGTCTCAATCAAAATGCCCCGTCTCCACAACTCATGATAACCAAAATCCCACTACCTTTACCTTCAAGTAGACCGACAATTGGGACACGCAAGCGGGCAGATAAGTTGGGACACGCACACACACAGCGTACATATATAGCATATACACTGTATATGTGCTGTGACCCAGAGAGTAAAAACAGAAAGGAAGCGTGGGTGGAAGAAGTGTAGGTGTGCGGATATATATTCCTTCATCCCCTCATCTCACTTCATATTTTTCCCCTTTTGGCCTGTGTGCAAAAAAAATAAAAAAATACAAACAATGGGAATACTAAGCATCTGTAACAAGCTTTTAAGCTTATCAGCCAATCCCTCAATTAAACATGCACGCACACATACACAGTGGATTTCCCAGCCCCTGCTCAGCTGTCATATCACCGGGAACATTTAAATGGTAATGGTGTTAGGAGGAGAGATTGGAACGCTGGCTGGCTGACCGACTGGCTGTTTGGATGAGGTGCCAAGTGAAGCGAAGGAGGCCTATTCCCTCTTTGAAAAAAAAACAAACAAAAAAAAAACAGGATAATCTCCAGGAAAGAGAAAAGGCAGCAAGGAGATTAGGCACACACAGCGGTAATGCTCCAGCATGAGTACACCGCTCATTTGCATGTAAAACAGAGGGGGGGGGAGGAGAGAGAGAGAGAGAGAGAGAGAGAGAGAGAGAGAGAGAGATGTAACGAGGGCGGGACGGAGGGACGGATGGAACGAAGAGAGCGAGTGAGACAAAAGCATCTGAGCGCGTGTGAGCGCGCGCGCTTACATGTAGTCACATAAGTGTATGCTGCCGCGGGTGTGTGCACGAGAGTGAGCTATTGCGGTTGGCAGTGAGAGCCACACAGATGTGTTTCAACCCGATAAGGCCTGATGAATGAGCGGCGTATTGCGGCTGTTCCTCAACCATAAAGAGACTGCGAATGAGGAAGCGCTCGCACTGAGAATACACGCCGAGGCTTAGGGAGCCAACCTAATGCACCGCTGCCGCGGAAGGCTTAAGAGGTATAGTCAGGATTTTAACTGAAGCAGCGGTACACATTAACACATCAATGTACACATGCACGCACACAATACCTAACACAACCATCCAATTGTTGATTTATTGTTTCTCCATATATTTGGGGGGGGGGGGGGGGGGGGGGGGGGGGTGCTGTTCAGATTTATGGATGTAGGGGTCTACCAGACACCACTGTGCACAGAGCCAGTCATTCAACAGGGCGGCCGTTTGTTGTTGGCCAATCGGTGCGGAGAGAAAATGGAGTTTGAGGTGTTAGTGGAGAAATGTCTGCATCCAAAAAATGAAAGGGATGAGAGAGAGAAAAAAAAAAGAAAAAAAGGTGGGAACAGTGCAATATTCTTTTTCCAGCTCCTTCTACAGCAGGAGTGACCCTTGCATTAACCCGCTTCTCCTTCAGCAGCCTCAACACTGCATGATTTATTAACAAGGCCGACCACTGTAGGCTACGCAAGTGCAAACGTACACGCAGAGATGCACACACGCTCACAGAGAACTTAAAAAAACATTACACTTAACCTTTTCGAATCCAATATGTGGGGGATTATCAATCTTGGGTGGCGGAGGAGACATGGAGGTATTCTTACCCATAGCAAATGTGGACAAAAACTTCGAAGCAATTTTTTTTTTTTTTTTTTTTTAAAGCCTGCATGCCTCGTGACTGACTGTATCGGGCTGTTCATCATACGCTAACCTTCTAAAAGGGCAGGGGTGTGTTTTTTCACATTTGTATTTCTTCTTTAAATTAACACTGACCTTGATTCCGAGCACTGTCACGCAAAGTCAAAAAACAAACAGAAAATGTTGTAAACTGAATAACTCTACTGTATAGAATAAGTTATGTAAATAATACAAACGTTCCATGTCCCTTGGTGTTTTATTGCAAATATATTACATTTCTCATTTCTTTAACTGATTGCCCTACAACTTGAGAGAGGCTCCAGTCAATTAAACACACACACACACACTTGCACGTACACGCACACACTCTCGCTCGCACGCTCGCACGCGCGAACACGCACAACAAATGCCTACTGAGAAGCAAATTGATTTTTTTTAGAACATAGGGAGATCATTATTATAATTGGCTTGTAAATGTGGCTGAGCTCAACCACCCACTCTCCCAAGAACATAACCAGCATAAAGACATCCATGCACCGGAGAAAAACGTTAGCAATAAATGTGTCCGTATATCGCGGGGATGCTATTATTTTTACGGGAAGGTCGCACGCGTGGGTGCGTTGTGCAGCGACGCTCGGTGGATGACATCAGAAAAATGGGGCGGGGATCCCTCGCAAAAAAGAAAAAACGAGGTCACCTTACTACAGCAGACCACAGGAACACAATGACACAGACTGAAACAAAGACAAAGGGAGGGGTGTGAAGGCTGGAGAATTGGGATACGAAAATGATCTTCCCATTATGAGGATTAATAATCATATATGCTTCTGGGCCTTTTCTTTCTTTTCTCTCCCGAATCAAATTAATCACCACCGCTCCCTGTAGCCCAGTCTTTCCCTCTGCTCACTTCTGCTTTCTTCACCTACCCACTCCTCCACCTCCTCTCTCGCTATCTCATTCTTTTGCTAATTGGGCTATCTGAGGTGCCGACTTCAAACGGCAATTTCTATCAAACTCCCCAAAAATTGGGAAGAGAAAAGTTCAGGAGGGATATATAGTGCCCGCGCACACACACACACATACAAGCACACGCACACACATCCACATTAGAGGATCTGATAGACTGTTTAACATAGTTGGTCACCAAATAGGGAGTTCTAAAATATATCATATTAGGTCTCCAATGCACTGACTGCAAAAAAAGAAGAAAAAAAAAAAAGAAAAAAGAAAATCCCCATAGGATGTCAGTATAATAGCATCGTTTCTCCAGCACAGCACCGAATTGTTGTGAAAACTCGGATCTTAAAATATTCACGGCGTACAAAGATGTAAAGCTTGCTATGAAACAAATTGCTATAATCTCAGGCTGGGCATCATTTCAACTTCGTTCAAAAGCGCAGTTACATAACTAAATTCCCCACGTAGTCTTAGCAAAAAGATCAGCTCATATTTCATTTTCAAAGGCACAGGTTTGGGTAAAACAACGACGCCCACCGCTTAAAACCTACCTTCTACCTCAACATGGTGAGTCAACATCACTCAAATGGAAGCACTGGACCGCATAGAGAAAACCAGCAGGCAGCCAGGCAAGCATGATGACGATGAAAGAATATGCCCAAACTGTTCCCAGGATGGTTCTCCTTTTGAAAACTCAATTTATTGACCGACACTAAAAATGAACATTTCTAATTTCCCATGTTGACCGGTGGGCTTCGTATTTATATCGTGGCGGATTAGATGTTCAGCGGCATAGTACGACAGGGGGAATAAAACACGTTTAAACTAAGGCGGGGCCTTGCTCCAATAGCAGCCTGGTCGTGTTCTTGTCTTGCCTGACCTCAGAACCCCCGCTGAAACATGGCAAAACTAGATGTACAAACCCATAGATAACCGATGGCGGATTTCAGTGGATTTTGACCATGTCTCTCGTTAAGTTGGATTTTAAATAAAACAAGCTACAAAGGTTGACATGATGATCTTTGCTATCTAAACAGATCACTTGACGCAAAGCAGCTAGGGTGTATCGGAAGCTTGAGCGATACCTGACCTGAGCGCTATAAACCGATTGCCAGACTGAAAATGGCAATAAAATGCAAAGATGAAGGGTAAAAAAAGATGAAATATATGCCTCGTCTGTGTATTAGAGTGTGTCAAAGTGTGTAATTGTGTCCACGAGAGCCCCGTGCAGCCAGAGGGTGTGTCTCCCACCATCAGCTCTCTGCTCTTCCACCGAGCTTCGGAGGTCAACACCCCTGACCCTGCCCGGGGCACACCAGCCCCCTGAATGTGTGTTTTCTGTGTGGGTGGGTGTGCGAGCCACCCCAGCTGCGCTGCTGGGCAGCTGATAGAGAGGAGGAGGAAGGGTCAGGGAGGTTCACCACGGGCTGGCTATGATTCCGCTCTGCTCTTGCTGTATAACAAGCAATGGGAGAGGGAGGAGGAGGAGGAGGAGGAGGAGGAGGAGGAGGAGGAGGAGGATCCCAGAGACGAGGGATAAGAAGAATGATAAAGAGGTCAGGAGAAATGTATTAGGCCTTGAGCAGTGTGTTTAAGCAAGAGAGCGACGGAGAAGGGGTGAAGGGGTCAATCTGTAAAACCAGGGCTGGTAGATTATTGGCAATGTGTGTGTACACATTGCGCCGGACACGTACATGTATACATGCATACAGATGTGCCTTCACAACACGCGCACACACACAAAACCCAAGATGCCGACACAACAGCTCGACAAAATCCAATTTCTGTTCCCAGACCTCACCATATTCAAAACACGCAGAGGACATCAACCACACAGAGTAATAAACACCTGCTCTCTCTCTCTCTCTCTCTCACACAGTACATGCGCACAGGCTGACAAACAGACAGGAGTGGGGCTATGAAAAGGCCACAGTGCCTTTATAGTCAGCTCTCAGAAAAGGTTATTAGACATCAACTGGAACAGGCGGCTGTCTCAGCCAATAGAAAAAAGGAAAGCGTGGGTGCACAGGCCAAGGGTGGTGAAGGCATGAAGGGGGGGGCAAATTAAGCAGTGACAAGCGGAAGTTGGTACTTGACATACAGGTGAATGCAGATGGGACAGCTGCCAACGCTGACATTTAGATGACATCTACGGCTAGCGTCAGCCATGTGTGCCTGCGCGCTGCTGTTTATGTATACGACACGGGCTAGAATCCGAGTGTGTATGTGTACCGGGACTGAATGTGAAGGTCAGATGGAATGATATACGCGCCCACACACGCACGCACACTGTCTGTCTGAGAGCTCCCAGTATCCTGCTTATGATATGAATATGGAGGAGTTATGGCAGAAGGCTCAGTGACACCAGGACAAGGTGATAGGAGTGGACAGGTGTGCGTATGCGAGTGTATGCCCATGTGTCAGCGCTTTGTGCCAGGACAGCAGGTGGCCAGTCAAAGGACATCAGTGACCTTCTCCTTATCCCTCTATCCATCTCTCCCTCCGTCGCCAAGTCCCAGTTCACCCCACCCGGAGGTGAGCCCTCCAACCCCGCACAACAAGTCCCAGGCATATTGAGAAGATGAACAGAAACACAGGTGTGGGTGGTTTATTCATGAACTCAGGCGAGGGTCTGTTGTGACACAACATTGCCGAATAATGTAAATGTGTGTCCTCCAAGCAGAGGAAGGGATGGGCGACCAGGGCAGGAAAAGATGTGTGAAAAGCGAAATGGAATTGTGTGTTTGTGATTTTCTTACCTTTAGTGGCTGGAGGCAGGACGGTGGAAACGGATATGGAGTCGGTGAGAGGAGGAACATGGGAGAGGTGAGACATAGAGATACACATTGTTGGTTATCAGGAAACACAACGTGTGATAACCACAGTGGTAAAGAGACAAAAGACACACACTCACGCACACACAGACACTTACTCTTTGTCTGCGAGGAGAAGGTCATGGTGAGTTTGGCAAAGAGCTCGTTGTTTTCAAATTCATTCTCTTTCGTCTTGGTCCAGAAACTGCTCTCAGAGAGCTCTTCAGAGCCGATCTGGAAGGGAAATGCCAGGATGAGACAGACAGAGAAAGGCAGAGGGAATGAAAAACAAAGATCTGTCAATTGTCTTCTAATTTACTACGTTCTCCCAAAAATGGTAACCTGTGCGCTTGGCAAAGAGGGGAGCAGATAAAGAAGTCGAGAGGGCAAAAGAAACATCAGAGCTGGAAAAGCAAGAGGCAGCAGTAAGGGAATAGAGGACGAGTATGATGAAGGAATGAAGGAAGCAAGGAAGGCGAGGAAACAAGTTGACATTTTCTCAAATATTTCATCAGGGTCTCTATCACAAAGCACTCTAAGCTTCATAGCTGCATAAACAAAAAGGAAAAGAAACTCAGAGGTCTCCACATCCTTTCCTCCCCCACTTCCCTCTCTCTTTGCCATTACCGTCACTGCTCTCTCTATAACCCCTTCCCTATGTCTCGGTGTTGCCCTCTTTTCTCAATTCCAGTCACAAGTCTCAATTAACTCAGTTTCTTTTTTCTTTTTTTTTTCCCCCAGCCTCAAAAAGTGGTTCCGAGTCTTCTCATCTCGGGAAAAGACAAAAGGAGAAAGTGAAATTAAGAAGGCAGCGGAAGTAAATTTAAAGATATATGGCCTTTCATTATGGACAAAGCCTCAGGGATGATCGCGCGGGAAAGACAGAAGAGGAAAAGGAAATGTGATATTAGGATGAGTCGAAAGAGAGAGAGAGAGAAAGATAAAGAGAGAGAGACAGAGAGAGAGAGAGAGAAAAAAAAGAAAAACTTAATTTAAATTACAAAAGAACACTGTCCTTTCTAGCAGCAATTTAATTATCTTTCAGTGGTGCAGTTAAAAGAAGAAGGCTTATTAAAAAGCAATTTCTGTGACATCCTTGTCAAACACTCACAAGAGAGCCGGAGAGCGAGCGAGAGAGAGAGAGAGAGAGAGAAACTAGATGCTGATGAAGTCTGCTGAAGCCATTAAACAGTAGCTTAAGGCTAAGAAAGACAGAGGGCAGTTTTGATGTTTTAACCATCACAGATGAGAGGGAGGAGAAAGAACATGAAGCACATTGTCATGAGATCCACGTATGCATGCGAGTCACTTTAGTTTAAAATCTCACCGTTAAAGCTCCATCTCGCACAAAAGCCCACCCTGAGCTATTTCATTTTGAATTGCAAAATCTGCTGGGCAAACTTTAAATGAAGTTTGAATTATTTACAGGAAAATCTGGGCACTTTTTTTTTTTGGCACTTATATTGTGCTCATTAAGAGTGCTCGATTCAGAAACACTATTGGGTCCGATTTTGATTCTTGGTCTACGCAATGGGAATTTAAAGATAATTCGATTCAATACATGCATACGTTTGATTTCAGAGAGCAATTTTTCCATTTTGACTACTCTTGGGTTACTTAATATCGTCTAAAATAAACCCCTTAAACTTTCTGCAACAACTTTTTTTCACAATATTTGAACTTCATCAGGTATATTGCCAATTTTGCAGTTGATCTCCGAATACTGACAATAGCATTCTAAGTAGGCTCTAACCTTGCTCCAGTTGGCTCTTTTCAGCTGGACTTCCGGTTTGTAGTCCTTCTTAGGTTGGAGCCCAAAAGGCAGTTGAGGCGGTGAGGGGGCACCCCAGCCTCCCATGCCAAACGGTGGTGGTGGGGGGACACCAGGACCCCCAGGTGGCGGCGGCGGCGGCGGAACCATCCCCGGTAAGGGCGGTGGGGGTGGCGGTCCCTGCATGCCAGGAAGGGGCGGGGGTGGCGGAGGTGGCGGAGGCACTGGCATGCCCGGTAAAGGAGGTGGTGGAGGAGGCATCGGAATACCTGCTTGACCAGGTAAAGGAGGAGCAGGTGGGGGCTGGGGAAAGGGCAAGGCTGCATGGCATGGTAGGGGCGGGGGTGGTGGCGGAGGGGGAGGGGGTATACCAACACCTTGGCCAGGGAGAGGAGGGGCGGGCGGTGGAGGGGGCAAACCAGGTGTTGGCACAGGAACAGTAACCGTCACCACCTTGGTCTTGGCCTCTTCCAGATCCTTCGACAGCTTTTCTATCTGCAGGGAAGAAAGATCAAATAATATAAGATTAGAATTTATACATCTACCAGCACGGAATTCACATGTATCTGATAATAATACAAATATGCAAAAACATTTTTTTTTTTTTTTAAGAAATAAAAATATACACCTTTCACTTAGGACACAGTAGGTCGTTATACACATTGATTAACATGAACTCCTGGACATATACTTAAGTGTATATTCAAAACATGTAAATCGTAACACTGCGAGGGATTAAAATCGAGGCAGGACTGAGTGTTTGGGAGAGACATGGGGAGAGAATGGAGAACAAGGCTAAAAGAGAAAAAACATAGCAGGGGGGAATTAAGTCCACAGAGGGAGTAAAAGTTTGAAAGAGTTTTTTAAAGAGGGAGACACAATTTTACGTCAAACCCCAGGGCGGGATCCATTTTTCTTAGGTCAACACTGAAATAATGATTATATTATATTATATATAAGTATTCATATCAGTTAGGCAACAATTCTTGAGTCCCCAAAGTTAAGACAGCTGATCCTGGGCCGCGAGAGAAGAGTGAGAATATTTGACGACGTTATTAAAAGAGTACATATATATGGATATAAGATCAAAATGAACCACAGCACACGGAAATGAATTCTCGGCGTGTTTCCCAAACCTTTTCAGCCACAGCTTCTGGTGTTTTGCTCAGCAAAAAGCAAGCGACGCTAAAGCAGCGACTTCACAGCGAAGTCGTTCCCCTGGTGCAGAAGGCTTATTTTGATCTTCGCTGAGGATAATTCTGCAACCAACCAGTTCCCGATCACAAATACCGGTGAGTACGGGAGGTTGCCGTTCACATACACGGAAATGTAGTCACGGTATTCTTCTGTTCTTTAAGGTGCGGAAAAAAAGTGCAAACTGTGTGGTGTTGGTAGGCAGCACGGCAAATTGTGCCATTTCCTCCGACTTTGAAAAGAAGACAGGCATAAAGGGCCTCCGAGGCAGGCTTTCTTACTGAGGGAGCAAATGAAGAGTTGGGCACAGCATCACACGTGGGAGAACCAGTAAGAGATCTCTACATGTGAAGAAATCTTGGACGGGGAGCCTGCCTCAAACAACACAGGAAGCCAGCCATCTTGGTACGAGAAGCTGGTTTGATGCCAGGCCGTCGCTTTGGACGACTGCACGTGCGCACGAGCGCGTGCGTTTGAGAGTGTGCATGTTGAGCAGAGCACACTGCTGGCATTGGCCACTTTGAATGAAGCTCATTTAGGAGCTGCGCAGTTCTCTCGGTGACAGAACAAAAAAAAACACACACACACGCAGTTCTGGGTCACTTGGTGCACCGCGAGTTGGAGTGTCACTGTGAGGCAGAGTCCAGCTGGTGCAGCAGCACGACACTGACAGCCAAACAAGCCTCCTCTCTGCCTACTTACTGTAAACACACGCACGCACGCACACACACACGCACGCACGCACACAGCCAGCATGTGTATATAAAAAAAAATTAAAATCACTTTGTCCCATTTCCATCCCTTTCTTCCCATTTCTGCTCTCTTAAGTCACTCTTTATAGTCTCCTCTCACAAGTTTACATGTTTTTTTGAGTTTCAAATAATAAGAACTTGGCCTACTCCCAGAATATATATTTTTTGTTTTCCAGATCTTCCCCCATCTTTTCACGCCATGCCAGTGTTTAAGGCCAGGAGGCCCCTGCATTTGTGTGGGTGCGCACAGATGCAGGACCGTTTTCGGTACTTTGACTCCTGCAATATTGCACTTTCGTAAGCCTGAAACTATTTTTGACTTTCAGCTTGAGCAGAAGTTTCTGTTTTTGCTTGTATGTGTTTCGGGACAAGTAAACAAAGAGTGCTACGGTCATCGTTCTCTATTCAGAACCTCAGGCTAGATTTAGCATGGCTTATTGTTATTCCTCAATATTTGTAGAGAGTTATATTCGCACAAAGGATTTAGAGAATAGTAACTTTTTTTTGTTTTTCTTCGTGTTGTTGGGGGCATTATTTTCAGGCGTAAGCGCAAAAATGAGCATGTCAAAATGAATCCACATGTCAAGAACTTTTTTGAATTGTTACACAAAGTTTGACTCAAAACTTCAGACCACAAATACCTCACCCCATATATATAAGGTGTTGAGTTATTTGAATTAAAAAGGCATCATGACTCATAGAGACAGGTGGGTGTGCGCACGTCTGTGTGTACCTGCAGTTTCAGATCGCTCAGCTGTTGTTGAAGTCCCTGGTTCTCCTTCTCCCGCTCCTGCTTAGAAGAGGCCAGCTGTTCTTTCTCCTGGCTCAAGTCCTGCAGCTTTACCTCATAGTCACCCTCCAGCTTCTTCAGCTCCACCTGCAACTCGTGGCGTGCCGTCAACTCTAAATCCAGCTAATACGCATGTGGAGAGAGAGAGAGAGTCAGAGTAATGCAATGTCATTGTAATGTGGTTCAGTAGCCTGACTGTACAGATATGGTGCCACTGTGTTGACAGTGGCATCCCTCGTACGTTTGTGTCATGAATATTCAGCTAATTGTGTGCAACTTCTTCTGATGCAGGTATGTCAGCGATGGCCACACCCGACTTATAAGAAATTCCCTTCCCTCTCTACTTGGAGAACCTCTGGAGACGAAACGCAGTCTCAGAGTGAGCACAAAATACACGATTAAGGAGCGAGCATACAGTTATCACACTAACGTATGTATTATAATATTAAATAAAGGCAGAGTAAAACAAACGAGTATTTGAAGGCCAAATCATTTTAAAACGAAGCCATTAAAAAACATAATGCATCGGTCAGGGCTGGAGCTATCCAAATACCTGGTTTCTCCAGTATGCTATTGGAGCAAAGTGTTGTATAAGCCTAGTGCCTCCCTCTTAAAACTGCAGCAGTTTCCATATCTTCCAGACCTGTAGAAGCCATTTCCAAAAGTCTAGTGCTTTCAGCATTGTATATTTTACTGTGCAAATTAGTGTCAATTATTGAGTCAGGATGCTTCGTTGCACTTGTATGAGCTCCCTTCTCACATCCATTTTAAAGACTTTGCGAGCCTAAAGTGAAATTTAGATCTTTCTAACTTTCATTAAAAAAAAATCCCAACGGGATTTCTGTGACAATAAGCTAAGAGTATTTAAACGGATGAATACATGAACGCACGGACACACAAGGCTGGTTAATTTGCAGACAGCAGATCCGTTACTCTGGCTGTCAGAGACCTGACAGCCTCATCCCTAATTCCTGCCAAAGAGACTGCCTGCAATTACCCCATCATGTACAACCAGCACTATAGCCTGCGTGTGTGGTCAACAAAAAAAATGAATCCAAGCGTGTTCACGTCATGTGTATTTCTGCGGGTGTGTGGGTGTGATCCTGGTGGAAAGTGTGTGTCTTTATGTGTGCCAGAGTGAAGGCTAGCTTCACCTCCCTCCTGGCAATTATCCTGTCACTCGGACAGAAACATCAGAGTAGCAGCATGGCGCAATCAAGGCATTTACCCCCTTGTGTGAATGTGTGTATGTGTGTTCCGGCGAGCCGGTAAAAATATGCGTGTGTCTGTTGGCTGTCAGACGTGTGTAGGCTCATTCTCACACCCCCCGCCCTTTTTTTTTTTTTTTTTTTGCTCATTTGTCATCCCATGTCAGCCAGACACTGTTTACATAGAATTTCATTATGATCCCAATGTGTGCGGAGGGAAACGTTAGCTTTCGCAATGTATGCTTTTTTGTGTGTGTGTGTGTGTGTGTGTGTGTGTGTGTGTGTGTGTGTGTGTGTGTGTGTGTGTGTGTGTGTGTGTGTGTGTGTGTGTGTGTGTTTGTCCGAATGGAATAGCCTATGTGCTTTTGGCATGACTGGAAAGAAATGTGTGTTTACCTTCTTCCCCAGCTCTGTTGCTTTGGCCTCGCTGGTTTCCACCTTGGTCTGGTCCACCATGTTGTCTGCAGACAAATAAATGACAGAAGAAAGGCAGAGACAAGAGAGAAGAGAAGAAAAAAAGAAAAGGAAAAAGGGTGGTGGATGAGATAAAGGCTTCAGACAATGCACCGGCACACGTCTGGCTGCGAAGACCTTCGGTCTGGCACACGCCGCGTGCACACATGCACACTGAGCAGGCATCCTATCTGTCTCCCCTGTTTTTTCCTTTATCACACTACTCAAAGTGAAGAATAGGGAGACCACTGTGGAGGCATGTCATTACGATAGGATTAAATCCTGTCCGTAGTTCTCCCGCACATCACTACCTAACAAGACTCCAAAACATACAGCATATACTTACTTTCTTTAGAAAACCTACACCGCACACCACTTTTTTTTTTTGTTTTACATTCTTATAATTACCTGGTCCTTCTGAAGGAAAAAAAAAAAAAAAGAAGTAAACGACCATTTTAAATACTAGGCGCAATCCCTTTATCTGATATTCCGCTCGGCAAAGCAGAGGGTGATAAGGACACAAACTGACCAACGGGATACTTATATGGAATAATCGCAAGGGTCTACAGGTGGTTCAGTGCCAAAGGGCTTAGTATGTTTTTTTTTTGTTTTTTTTTGCAGTAAAGGAGCTTATTATGAAGATGAGTAGCGCAAAGTTACTGGATCAAAGACGGCTAATTATGCTGCCCAGGAGGGGGATCAAGCAGCTAGATCGCTGCGAGACAAGCAGCGAAAAGCGGGAAAAAAAAAGAAAATTAAGAAACGACACAAACTCATAGGTAAGTGACTCATAGAGATTGTGAGATAAAGTGAGAGTCGAAACCATAGCTAGTGGTTAAAAATAAATAAAAAGGGGAGGTGAAACTATGCCAGATTCTGTAAGATTCTGTAAACAAGCCAGGGCAGAATGAGAAATCTATTTAGTGAAGGAGAAGGTTTTTTCCGGATGAAAGAACCTCGCAATAAAATGCCAACCCACATACAAATTCAAAGAGTGCGAATTTGTGTACCAGTACATGGCACACGGTTATTGGATGGGTAATGGAGGGGAGGGGGTGTTACTTCTGTCACGGTGGCTGGGCTAAATGGGACAAACTTGGAAGAGAGAGCACTAAGGGAGACAGAATGTGGGGAAAACTGTGCTGAATTTCAGAGTTCAAAGAAAACCACTAAATAATGCATGCGGGGCAGAATTGGGCTGCTTTCCACCAATAATAACTCTGGCAGCCTTAAAGGAGGCCAGCCAGCCCCTGCGTGAGTGCGCATGTGTGCGTCGGTGGACACATTTAGAAACAGCGCAATTAGAGCCTCCCGCGGTGAGCAACAGAGGCCTGCGATGAAGGAGTATCGAACTGTTGAGGCCGGCACCTCCACCTCGGTTCTGGTTTGGTTTACAACAGTCAGCAGGGGATTCCGTGTCAACATTCAGAGTTGTCCCTCAAGTTCTTCAAATCTATCCGCATATATACCGCGGCGCGGCACTTTGCGCCAAAAGGCCCGTCGAGCGTAGGACATATTGACATGTGTATTCAACGCAGAGTGGCAGGAAATCACAGCGATCAGTGGCCACGGGGCCGACATCATTATTTCTCGCTCGCCAAAGAAAAGTCTTCACGCTGCTGTTGCACACCGCAAGTATCTTGTGTCTTCCTCAAAGACACCGAAACACCGGGGGGGAGGTTGTGCTCGCAGACACATGGACCTGCGCACCATGCTGACATTTAGCGTATAAATTCATTAACTGCCAGAGCCTGAACGTTACCGTCGAACCCATCTGGCACCGTGCGTCTGTCAGGAGACCAATATTGAAGGTCAAAGAAATCTCCTCTTTACATTGTGAAATCAGATGCTGGAATTGCTTCTTTTGATAAAGCTTTTATCCCCGCGATAAAATTCATTTCATACTAGACACAGAGCTGTAAAACCTGTAGCACCATCTATCCCACAGCAACGCGTACCCCCTCTCTGGCACCACCCTGTGGGGGATTTACCACTGCACATGTATTGAAGGCCAATAATAAATAGATAAATAAAAATCACATAGTGTGCACACATTATGCCGCCAGTGACAGCAACACAGTAATGGTGTCTGGGATCGCAATGGGATAGTGGAATTTGGTTTTTGGCATGCATATGGCTTTTGACGTTAAGGGTGTTGGGCGAGGGACGCCGAGAGAGAGAGAGGAAAGGAATAAATGCGATGCGCGTGTATCGATGTGTGCTCCGGTCAAACAACTCACCTATCAAGCCTTCGATGTTGAGGCTAAGGTTACGGCACTTGAAGTCGGGGTCCGCTCCATTCCTGTGAAGCACGATCTGAGCGATACACTCGTCTATCAGCTTGTAGTACTGAGGCCTGCGGGAAAGCAGAGAGAGATGGATTAGGAGACGTGAAGAAATAAAGCGGGGGAAAGGTTAGACAAGATAAGACAAATGAAGGGAAGGTGAGAGATAGAGAGGGGGACCTTACGCGGGGTGCAGGGAAAAGTGTCACTTTGCCACCGACACTCTGAATGCTCAATGCATTACAATACCACCGTATAGCATATCAACAAAAAGTCTCGCACATGTGTGTGTGTGTGTGTGTGTGTGTGTGCGCGCGAGAGTGTAAAGAACGGCACTGACACGGAGCGAGTAGGTTCATTTGTTCAGATAAATGTGAAAACACACACGCTCTGTCACTTTGTCTTTGTGAGCGAGATTGGCTGTCTGTGCGAGCATGACAGTTTGAGTTTCTTGTCACAAAGATTGATTGTGTGAGACTGCGTACGAGAGGGTGCGTCGGTGTATGCCAAGCGCCCTGTCCGATCAAGCCAGCTTCAAACAGACACTCAATTTTGGAGGTGTCTTATTCCCTGACCCCATTAGATGCTGCCAGAGTCACAAGCTCAATACTTTATTTATTCTGTCTGCCCACCCCACCCCTACCCAGTCTCTCCGAGTCACCCCCGTTTCTGTCTCACGCTCATCCCCATCCCCTCACTATGCTTCAGGGCTTAAATGTATCGGTGGAGCGAGAGAGCCATCTAGTGTCCCCCTGAAAAAGGGCTTCTAAGGGATAGTGTCGCCCTGAAAAACAATGGATTCTAACTGAAATATATGTGTAGGGGCTATGTGACAAAATGGACACTCATCATTAGAAAACTAAATACCAAATGCATCCAATGGGGAAGAAGTTAAACACATTTTAACATAGTGTGAGCTTAATATTACAGTGGATTCTTATACATCGATCAAGCACCGACTGTAGTCTGTAGAAATGTACAGCGTGTGCATGTGACTTGTGAAGTGTGACAATTTATAGACGGAGCACATCTGTGCAGATTCGCCGGACTCAATCTCAACGCGAGACTGAAAGACAGTCCAACCACGAAACAGACCAAGAGCAAATCAGCAGGTGCTCATCATTCATTCCCACATAAAATGCAAAATCTCCCTCATTCTCGGTGTCTACCTAGCAATTTACCTCAACTCTCAAATTCTTTTTCATTATTGTCTCACCCTCCTCCTCCTCCTCCTCCCGCTCTCTTTTCATCTCTGTAATTACCAAGCTGTATTTTCTGCCACTCTACAGCCCTCCCTCCCTCCCTCCCACTCTCACTTTCTGTCTCTCTGTGGAGTCTATTACAGACCACCTCTATTGTGTTCCGCTGGATCACCTGGACGGGGAAAGCAGGATTAGAGGGGAAAAAGAGGGGGTATAAATACTTCAGCCGGGACCAGTTGTTTTTGGCCAGCCTTCCTTTTCCATCCCGACAATGAATTCCCCAAACTGGGCTAAAACTAACACACAATTTCTCCCATTTTCAATTCAAACATGTGCATGGCTGCACACATTGTGGTGCCTCCTGCCCATTTCCTGTGATTGTTTGTATGACGTAAAAGCCTTTGTCTTTTTCGTGTTGTCGAGCGTGAAAGTGGACATACAATGAGGGTGTGTGTGTGTGTGTGTGTGTGTGTGTGTGTAAATGTGCCCATAGTATCTGCTCTCATCTCGCCATTCAATCACACTTTCTCCTTTGAATCTTCCTTTCTCGTATGTTTCCAAAACTAACGCTCCAGAGGCTTTGGAGGACACATGGAGAGACATTAGCATTTTTCCGATGATAACAGACTATTGTGCTCCTCTCTATTAAAATTGAATTGGATTTCTTTGCATGTATTCATTTCACAGATTTGGAACAGTGCTCTAGAAAAACAAACTGAAAATTACGGGAAGGGCTGGAGGGATGGAGAAGTGAACGAAAAAGAGCATCTGGAAAAAATGTATAAATAATAACTTCCTACCTTCATTTGTCACGGTTATTTTGGATTTTTGTTTTTACTCGGTTGCATACGTACCAGAGAGAACATTACAGCTTTGCATTGTGCTAAATGCAGCTTTTTTTCCCTCAACCTCAATGCAAAATGACAGCTATGTCTGTACTGTTTTTTGCCTTTCTATAAGTTGTGTAAAAAGCTTTTACAGGGAAATCACATATGTATATACAGTGTGTACTGTAAAGACATTCGAGAGTGTGTACTGTATATGTGCGCTACCTGGCCCAGTAGTCATTACGGATCAACAGCAGGTGCTGCATCAGGGACAGGAATTGGCTTTCAGCTTTGGAGTCCTTCACGGTGTTGACCACGATCTCGAACACTTCCCTCACATCATTGAAACAGTTAAGTTAAGGCCAAATTATTAAAGGCACAATATATGACATTTACTAAACAATTGCTTATACATTGCTCTTAGCAACGCAACTGACAACACGGACATACGTGTGCTGCAGATGTTGCATGAATGTCAATCATATGGCAGACAGTCGTTCATCTCATAATCTATGTTGTGTCGCGACAGTATAATGTCCTGCCAACAGGTCTTACAAAACAGGTGTGCTTGTGTTTATGCTTTATTTGACCTGGTGTGTGACATTATGTTGCAAATTATATTGCAAAGACACGCACAGGACTGCATGTACATGGCATACCGTGCCCCTGGGAGACACCTGGTGTTGAACAATTGTAACTGAGAATGGAAAGCAGCAGGAAGCTTTAGATTTATTTTTTCCTAAAAACCTGCCATTCTGTTAACATGGAAGACATCGTTAAACCAAGATAGTATCTTTCAGTTTAAATTCAGACATCATTAAATATATGGCTCCCTTGAGATTAACCATGACTGCATAGCCTGAAGCTACCAAGGCACCATTTTCATTGGAAGAAGCACAACTATAATAGCTATAGAACAATATATACAGAACTCAATGCTAAATAAATAGTTGATATTTTTGCAGGTCATTTAGGGTTATAAGAGAGCAATAGAATCAAGTCCACAGGTGGTTTGCTATTTTCTTATCTTGACAGCAATACATAATCCAGTGTCTTAATGTCTTTTAAACTGATTATAGGGGGATTGTATATGTGGTCAAATATTCAATATTTTGTCAGGCTGATGCTTTTCACTTTCGAAAGTCAGAAAGTTAACCGCGGCTTTCTATAGAGGGACATTTTTTCCCAGTGGAAGGATATTCCATTTCAGTGCGGATGTCATCAAGACGTACTTTGAGGTCCTCAGAGTCATCTTCAGCCTGCTCATCAAACACCGTAAGTTGCACCCTCAGCTCTTCATTTTCTATAGTCCGCACCTCCTGCAGCGAGAGCGATGGGGTGCATGCAGAGGGATAAAAAGGAGAGAAAGAGGGAGAATAACAGGAAGAGTGTGACCACAAAACCTTGAGTTTCGGTAGCTGAGAGAAAGTTTCTACAGCATATGAGAGTTCAGCCATTTTGCAAGACAGGGGCATCGAGAATGAGAGAGACATGGAGAGCAAGGCTGTGCAAATGTGTGTTGCTGGAGAGTCACTTTGAGAGAAGGATCAAAAGAGAGTGTTTTCTGTACCGTCAGCAAGTCTCTGAGTCCCAATCTTTGCAGCTCAGAGCGAATATGGATCCTGAAGTCCAACTCTTCTCCTCGGCTAATCAAAGCGTTGATTAGCTGCATGCAGCCACCCTGCCAAAAAAAAACAAAAAAAAAAAAACATTATAATCAGCTTTACAATTCAGAATAACTGGAGAGATAATAAGTGTGATAGAAAACATATTTGGCAACTGGATACACAAGATAACATAGATAACTAGTGCTGTTTGTCAAACAAAAAACAAGATGAATTTAGAATCATTATTAAATATGTTTTTACATATTTGTACAGTCCATACCTTAAGAGCAATATTGTGATTGTTCATGCCAGCAAGGAGAGGCTGGAACCTCTCAATATCCCTTTTTTCAGCCTCCTCTGTAATGGCCTCCAAAACACGTTCATGTCTGTAAGAAAAAATACCACAAATAGACGATAAAACAAGCATTTGTGAAGAAAGATTCATACAGTAGAAAAATATATATTCTGCTACTTTAAGAACTTACATAAAAAACGATTGTACAGGTGAAGGAGAAAATAACCCCATTGTTCAATTAACAGTATAATTTTTAATTGTGTTATAATTTATCATTGTCAACTTCCCCACACCACCACACTCACTAGAACAAACATATTACATGGCATTGTGTCACCAATACGTACAGGTTGTCAGTGTGTTCCAGGATGGAGATAGCAGAGAGCAGCTTGACAGCATCCACCATCATGTGAGGCACCCTAGGGTTGATGGCTCTGACCAGCAGAGGAATTCCCTCAACCGAATCCAGCATGGATTTAAGTCCATACTAACAGGCACAGATAGGAAAGAGGAAGAGAGTGAGCCGAGTGAGGTAAAGGCTCTCTTTCTGCAGGCAGGAGGAAGGAAGGAAGGACTTTTGTGGTTCAGACTTCAGTGTTGATCCTTTTTAGATGCTATTTCATCTGTAGTTGACAATGATTCCGCTGTATTTAATTCAGGGCACATGCTGCATCAGTGATATCAGAATGACCCCACAGAATGTGGTCAAAGTGCTGTTTCTGAATATAAAATGAGATGTGTTAAAATATGTTGACATCAACTGTATGGATGTTGGGGTAATGCACTGCCTATAAACAACAAAAGCAGCAGAAGATGTAGAAATGACTATGCTGCTGTTTGCACATATAAAACTTCATCCGTAGTAGTGGGACAGTATTGTTTGTTATTTTTTATCATATGGTAACATGATTCTTCCAGATCTCATTGATGATGTTTCCTTTTACAGTTCAATGAGGGCATTGAACATTTACATTTACATAAATGTGAAAATTAAGACTCACATTTTTTCCAGCATCTTGCAGTGCTAGTGAAGAGTGTTTTTCGTTTCAAATTCTTCTTGTGCCTTACAATTCTTCTTCTGTATATAAACAGTATGGTTTTATTTGTGTGGTATAACTCGTGTCTGAGGCCCCATATAAGATATGTCATTAATATATTCGATTTATTTTAAATAACCTAGGATTACCCAGGATTAGAAACATCACTGCACAAAAACATTAGTGCCTGCACTCAGTACAATGTATAATTTTCAAGATGCCCTCTAGTGGAGGAATTGCCACACTACAGTAAGAACAAAAAATGTGCTTATGAGACATCTAGGACTCTTACCTTGTTGTTCATAAAGGCTTTTAGACATCGAATGATCTCATGTTGGCATTTCACTCCCATCATTCTGGTTGAAAAAAGAAGAAGAAGAAGTCGACAGATGGAAAGGTATTACAAACACATTGCTAGAGGGTGTGTACAGGGCGACTTTTCTGTTGTGCGCGTGTCTTACGGGTACTCGTCTTTCTCTTCTTGTAGTCTTCTAAGCAGACTCAGCAGCAGGGCCAGACCTTCCCCTCCAAAGTTCTGCACCCAACTGCAAGAGTAATGATACATTAATTAGTACACTTATAGATTTCATTGCACAAGTCCCCCATTCCCTTCGAATCAATGTTGTTCCCAATTTAACTGGGCTATTTATTTTTGGAAGACATATAATACATAGTGTGTATTGTATGGATAGCTCCACTTACAGACCACTAAAATAATGTTTCCATGTTTCCCTGATAATACTTGCATTGTCCCAAAATAGTATATCTTGCCAAACGTATTTGATAAATTAGATTAGTTCAAATTGTGATCCATGACGTGTTGCATGTTTTATAGGTAGTTTTACTGTTTTTGTTTGCATCACTATGAAGGTATATGTGTATAATACCTGACAGGGTTGTTATTGAGCGAAACTCGTAGAGATTCCAGACAGCTCAGCAGTTGTGTGTCTCTGTGGTCGGACTTTAACTCCTGGATGTACATTACGGCTGATTTGGAGCTCTCCTTCTGGTCTTGGCCCTGACAAGCAAAAAGATACAGACGTAACTGTAAATAGGTTTTGTTCGGTGTTCACTTTGCTGTACTATGAATTACAATAAAGTCGGCGTAAGTCTGAGTCGATAACTAAATTTGGTTTGCATTTATTGTATAGTCGTCTTTATAAGTTGTAATTGATTTCACTTCCGCAAGAAAAAAAGAACAAGAAGACACAGAAAGCAACAATCAGGTCTTATTAAATGCAGATTTACAAAGTTAAAGGGTATTGTGTTTAGGATCTTGACCTCATGTCTCAGTTAAATTAATTGTGCTTGCAAACATCTGTGCTTAGTCAGATCAATATGCAACATTGTGTGTGTGTGTGTGTGTGTGTGTGTATATATATTCACACCAATATATATGTATGTATGTATGTATGTATGTATGTATGTATGTATGTATGTATGTATGTATGTATGTATGTATGTAAGCACATTGAAATTACTTAATGTATGTATGTATGTATGTATGTATGTATGTATGTATGTATGTATGTATGTATGTATGTATGTATGTATGTATGTATGTATGTATGTATGTATGTATGTATGTATGTATGTATGTATGTATGTATGTATGTATGTATGTATGTATGTATGGAAAAAAACTAAAACAAACAAATAATCATGCAGCTTTCCACAAAGTCCCCTAAGCACATTGAAATTACTTATTTTGGTACTGACAGCTTTGGATGTGTGAAGGTACTGGGAGACCATCTCTCGCTTGATCGTAATGTCTTTCGCTCTTAGAGGCTGCTGCTTCTCGTCATTAAGATTCATATCCACCTGGAGGAAGACAGACGGACGGAGAAAAAAAAGGAATATAATGGAGTGATAAGCCAAGTAGTGCGAGATACGGGTAAGTAATATGATGAAAGAACTCCAGGATTAATAGACAATACATAGGCATATTGAAGTGTAAGATGTATTGTATTTATAAATGTGAAAACGTTCATCAAAGTGTTTCATCATGTCTTGCCTACCAAACATTAAATGTAGATAAAGCCCCAAGCAATATACTAACAGATGCTCAGGATGTTTGAGCAGAGAGGGGGAGATTTATTCGACTAAGATACTATGCATAATAATAAAATTAAAGCATTCATATTTCAAAAGAATTTCAAAAAAGATTTGAAGAATGAATGCTAGAAATATATTCAACAATATTGTATAAAATCTATACAAAAGACCTTCATTCAGTGATAACAGATTCGTATACGTCTGTGTTTACAAGCACGCACACACACACACAAACATTATTTTACGGTCTTTCTCACCAGCATCTGCTCAAAGAGCTCCAGGACGTATTCGTCAGTATGATCATGCAGCATGGCGGTCTGAGCATTGATCTCATAGCTGGCAGCTGAAGAGTGACGCTGGCCTGGCACATGCCCGGGCTTCTCCTTGTCCTTTTTTATCCTCATGCTGGTGAAACGCTCCAACTGAATTAGCAAACAACATGGCGGCATGAGAAAAAAGGTCAGGGCAAAAAACAAAACTCTATCACTGGAAGGACATACAAATGAGGCAGAAATCAATCCCTTATCAACTCTCACTTTAAAAAAAATTGACCTACTGACTTAATACCAGTAATTGAGCCAATAAACGGCCCGGTGGTTATTTCTTCCTAGATTAAGGCCTGTTTAGTGTTATACAAGGGTCTTAACCCCTGGAGAATGTGAGATGATGATTAGGGATTACAAACATCAGACAACAAAACAATACCATACAAAGTCAGAACGCATTTGGCACTGGCAGGTGCGGAACAGGTATTTATAACAAATAAAGTGGATTTCCCTGCCTTCTGTTATTATGATTTTGTGTGGCAAGCTGCTCAATCAGAAAAAATAACATCAGTTAGGGGGTGCATGCAACCTTGGCACATAATGACTCTGCATAACAATTATAAATGATCTGTCAACAAGTGTTACTTCGGCAACAACCTGCTGCAAGCCAATGAAGGGGTCGCTAGTCTATGTGCCAAGAACGTCATGCGACCAGTGTGCATCTTGAAAGCATGCACATCAACCATCGGTACGACACAGGACAAACAAAGACACTCAATAACACATGATACGAGGGGATTAGGTTGGACAGACAGACACGTGACATTAAAAGGATAATGGTGAGATCGTTTATGAAAGAGCTCAGTGACGGATTGACGAGGCGAGCACAAAGGTGGTGGTGGTAAACCGGAATAAACCTACCTCATCAGGAATCAGCCGTTTGAGTTTCTACAGAGGATGAATGAATGGAATAAAGAAATTCACCACAGAAAGGTAAGAAGAAATGGGGAAGAAAGAGAAAACAACAAAAATTAGAAAGGATCAATTAGACAGATACTTTCTAGACCTGTTTCCTGTCATTAATTATCTCTGAAATTATGAGTGAGTCACAGCAGGACAAAGGGAGAGTCACTGTAGTAGATCTATGTATTGTATCAGTGAATATCATTCATATGGAAGGCTTTAATTCAAAATGATCAGATCAGCAGTTACCAATAATTAAAGGTGGGTCTGAAACAGTACAGACGAGAAATTGGACCCATTGTTTCTTAAATTATTTTTTAAAAGCTCACTAACAGGGCTTAGCCACTAGATGTCGTGCTACACAAAATAATGCCCCTTCAGAAGTTCAACGTATCCAAACACATATCCTGACAAGCTCCATGTTAGGCACACAGCACAACAACAGTATGAAATATTCTATCTGAAAGGACAAAGAAAGAATTAAAATACCAGATTGGGGAATGCGTTAATGCTTTTTCCACGAATCCAAGGACACTCAGGATAATTTTTTAGATAGCAAATTGGCCTTGTATTCCAGTTTAAAGGCAAACAGTTTGTTATCTAATTTGACAGAGCCAGGGCCAAGAGGCACAAGTGCTATACTATGTCGAAGAACGTACAATGGGATCACTCCATCCCTCTTTCTCATATGGAAAAGGGGTAGCATGAGAAGCAGAGGTTTGAGGTCAAGGGGTCACGATGTCAAACAGGGTTTTCTTGTTTAAGGAACACACACACACAAGCTAACGGAAGTCATGTCATTGTTCTTATCCAGGTTTCAGGTATTAACCAAAAAGTACAACGGCTGTGTAAATGTACATTTTAAAGGGTGACCTTGTTGCAAGAGTTAAGGATTATTTTGTGAAACATTTGCCAAATAGATTTCGCAACAACCCTTATTGAGACTTCCAGAGGCCTTTTTCAAAGGACGTTCACACACGTACAACAAGGTGGGTAATCCATTAACTGCGAGTGCCACAGCTGGACAAGTTAATTAGACATTCTTGTGTTGCGGGAGTACGAGATAAGGAGGAGGGACACACAAAAAGGGAGACAAAAAAAGCAACTCTGATTATAGGGACGACAGTCAAGAAGGGAAGAATGATTCTGCTTACACAGCTGCCATTAAATGACAGACCCTGAATCTATGCACTGGTTGTGGTGCTATTGAGCCCACAGAACGAAGATCCACAGCTGACATTAAGTAGAGCCACGCTTTCCAAACCACGAGTACTGTTCAGAAAATAAGCACTCATAGAGAAACAGTGTTTAACAAAGGGTTGCCACTGACGGGGTCAGGTGGGACATAAGGACATTCTCTTTGTCTATAGGGAACTGTAAAAGCAACAATGAAACACTTCAAATACACTCTCAGAAATAAAGATGCAAGTACCAAGACCTCCATTAAAAGGGTGAGCCGCTGCCAGCTTAAGAACTTAAGAAAGTTCTAGTTCGTTTTTTTTCCCCCATTGCTGTGTGCTTACAGTTAACTTTCATACAATAATATTCAAAAGATTGTTTTTTTAGATAAACAACACATAACAGTATGGCCATAAAAAGTGATAAAAAAACCCAAACAAAGCTCACTTACTGTTATGTTCTGATTGCAATCTGCGAGAATAATTTAACGGAAAGTTTTGCACACCTGTCGAATATGATTTCTCTTATGATTCACTGAAAGTCAAAACAAAACAAACCAAAAAATGGCATGAGGGTTAGTGCGAGACACACTGATCCTCAAAATGGTGGTGAAATAATCAACACAGCAAGTGGTGTGGTGCGCTCAACAACTACTTTGATGATGAATCAAATCAATTATGGAGTAAACATGCCAACTGTGTGCCAGTGCCAGGTTCTCAAAACTGTTGAATGGCTGATGTTTATGGCCATCGTAAATGGAAGATGTTTTGGTTTCATTTTTTTCAATACAAGAAATTAGAAGACGCGGGGAAATTGTGGTAAACTTTTTCATAATTGTGTGACATTTTCTAAACCAAATGAAAACATCAATTTTTCCACAATTTTACATTCACGAGGGATCTGATTATTTTTCTCTATATTTGACTGAAAAGCAAACCCACAAACTACTTGATTTTAATTCAGTGAGCTCCTCAAGCTAAAGAATGCCAGTTAAAAGAACTGATCCCTCTAATCCGCTACAATGAGGTGTTAAGATGCCGTGCTGCATTTACACCAATTTCCTCATACTGCAATTTGAGTGAATGTTAAGCAACTAACATTTAATCAAGGTACAAAACCTATACATCGTGGCCACTAACCAAAGAAAAGCAAGATAAAATGTGATACTTACACGCCTATTTTATGCTGTCATATTACACTTGTCTATTGACCAGATATGGTACGCGATCATTATTTCATCCTTTTGGAAATTGGCCGGATGAGTGGACCGATGCCTGGTCCGCCCAGACCATTACCATATACAGCTTACCATTTTTCCTAGAAGCCACTGTTGCTCTGCTGTTTTTAATAATTGCGCAATCTGAGAGTTCTATTCAGCAGGAAACGCATCAGCTTCCGGGCTACACGAGGCCAAATGCACCAGTGGGAAAAGGACTGCGGTACAGTCATCAAAATGAATAACTATAGAGTTGCAACAGGTGAAAGTGAGGGGGATATTGAATGAGAAGTCGTGGTGATGCACTGTGATGAGTGTCGCACATATCATATGACAAGTATAGATCCGTTACCAGTGCATTTAAAAACAACAACTTATAATACCTATTCAGCTGCTGTATGCTACTAACCCTTTATGGGAGTGATGATGCCATAAAGAACACAAATAAACAAATCCAGGAATAAACAATCACTTCCTTTAAATGGCTGTTAAGGCAATTCATAAAAACCTTAACCAAAATAAAAAAGACCTTAAACATTAGAGAATCGGTAGATGAGATTAATTTACAATAAATACCAATACTCTTTAAGTCTTTAAGTCAACGCGCTGGCTTAGTTTAAAAAAAGAAAATGCCTTGCGTCGGTATCATTCAGAGTTACACTACAAAGCCTTATTTGCTTTAGTACACAAAGCTCTTTTACTCAAAGAACTTTCCAATCTGAATTTAGAATTTTTGCAAGAATGGTGGACCGTCTACCTATCATCTTCACTACACCGGTATCGGCATCAGGGCATCTCGACACATCATGCCCATGAACACACGCAGTACATTTATGTGTTTCAAAGGAAACATAATTAAGCAGTATTGATGGCAGCAGCGATAATAAGGAGGATGGAGATTAGGCTCTTTCGCTCTGCCTCCGGCTCCCAGGAACAGACAGCCCGGGAGATCCCAAATCAGCAGAGGCATTTGGCTCATGACCGATAAAAGGAGCCAGTCACACACTAGTGCTGCTGATGTAACTCTCTGTGTGTGCGTACTCCTACACCCATCTGGGCATACATATGCATTCAAGTAACAGGTCCTGATACTGACGAGCTATATTATGCAAATCAAAGAATGAATGAAATCTGAGTAAATGCAGGCTGACTGAAAGCAGAGTGGCCACTTTCACAGGCAAACGTGTGCAGCCACAGTTCTGTCAGAACATCAATTCAGGTGCGGGCTCGGTCGGGCTGCATAATATGCAGAAAATAATCATTTTTATGACATAGATTACAAATGTGCCCTTTTCCACTTGCAGCACACCCGTTATAGAATGATTCCCAACAGATTTCTCCCTTGAAATGAAACGGAGCAACCAGGATGCAAATTAGGGATGCATTTAATTAACAAATTGAATTTTGAATAACTCATACATGTGCAAGGTGAATAAAAACCAGGAGAAAAAGCAGTCTGCTTAGGACAAGGGTGAAGATGACATGAACATGCCTGAACATATATGCAGGTAAATATCATACACAATAGAGTACAGCGCAGGTGACACTTTTTTTGTGTGCCTCATTTTGTTGATCAGACAAAGTAAATATTTTGTTTTCAGTGTTGCCATGGCTGCACACTAATGATACCATACAGGGGGAAGCAGTACAGGCACACCCAGACCAAGCTGAAGGGTGTTTTACACATATAGACAAACCAGGAAATGACACAATCACAAAGCTACTTGGTTAACAGAAACTGAAAAAAAAAAAAAAAATACCGCTCCTCCAGGAAATCCTCAACAGTCAGCATTATAAGTGAGAGGACAAGACGACATAATGTAGTCCCAGCTTCAGAGGAAGCCTCCCTGTCGGCCGTGCCAAGTCAGTTACAACTTCTAAGCAACCCGGGACAAGGGACAACAAACAAAAAGAGCAACAGAAAAAAACAAAGGACACAATAAAGGAAAGTCCCCCCCTCCTCCCCCCATTACCAAGCTTTTCTTACCCTCAGAGGTCAGTGTCTCCACCACACCACGTCTTCCAATTTTTTTCCACATCACATCTCTTCTGAGCCGCACTTTTTAATGCTCCTACACGCCTCGCCGACCTCCTGATTTGAGGTCCATCGGAGTGCACTGACTGACTATGCGAGAAATATTATGATTGTACGTCAGTCCAAGTGGGCCATGTTTGATGCATGACTGCTCCTCGTCCTTGAGCTACTGTTAATGGAGACACAAAACCTGACCATTACCACCCACCTAAACTTAAAACAAGGGAGGCCACTGTTGCCATGTCTCTCTCTGTGGAACACTCTCTTGTTGTCAACTCCGACTGACTGAACAAACTGTAGAAAGTGTTGGGATTGCAAGCATTGCATTCATCCAAATCGGCGACCGTTTAGCTTTAGCTTCCTCTGTGTAAGTGTAAAATGAAATATTGTGGATTACAGAGTTTTGGTATAAACGCTGTGATGAAGGCTATTAATAATATCTATGGCTAAGATATGCAGAGTGATATACTGTAACCTTTCAGCTGTATTGTGGTAGACAATGAATGAAACCGTATCATTGTTCTTGTTACACCCACAACCCGAGAGCAGTTCCGTTAAAAAAATCCTTTAATTTGGAAGAATAGCACTTTGCAAATGGTTTTAACAGAAAACCTCAGAGGTATTTAAAGGAGGTGCCTTTGAGTCACCAACACTAACAGCAAGAAATTCAGTTACACCCTTAGGGGGGTAAGAGAAAAAAAAACTGTGATACTTGGATGCAGAACAATTCATAATTGTAGCTGATACTTTTTGGGCTGGTAACGCAGACAAAGCTTAAACTTAGCCCCAGATTAAAATGTCTGTTTGCGCTGTCTAGACTCAAATCAACTTGCACAGACTTGTATTTAAAAAGGTGTCATTCTTGCCACTTCTTGAATAAACTAAGAAGATTCCGAGAGGCGGTGTTAAAGCAGCTCTCGGAATAAACTGAAGCTGAAATGAATCCGGAATTATTCCGTTTCAACTTTTGTTCAGCAATATTGGTGAGGGAGCATGGACTACTTGGAATATGTTATTTAAAAACAATATGCATTCAGTCAAATGTATCATACACTCTGCACTGTCTCTTACTAACTTTATACTGTCTATTACTAACTAATAGGTGCAATAATATGGTCCTTACAATGGAAGAAAAACAAGAATTGACACAAATAGTGGAATATGTGTACTAAATGTGTGCTATGGGATTCATCTGAACTGTCAAAATGTGTGATCAATCAGGTGGACATAAATTTCATAAATCTATTCCGATGTCTTACTCAAAGCTGAGGTCAACACAACACAACACTCGGGGTCACTTCGGCCCCACTGTGCTTCTCAATGCAGAGTTCCCAATCTTATCTTTTTATATTCCGTTTCATCTAGTGAGGCTACAGCGGTACCTTGCTCAGATTTCACTCCCGTTGCCCCTCTGCAATGAGAGGGAAAATAATAAAGCATTTTAATGTACGGTTTTCTAAAAGATACCTCAACAGCAGAAAACCTGCCCTGATGAATGTGGATAATAGCTTCTCAGAATCATCCATCTCCACTCTCTGCAATGTTTCAAATATGTTCATTAGGCTCTCACGATGCAACTCTGCTCTACGTTTTGACATGCTCCAGACTCCGCGAGTCCTCTGAGACAGCTGGGTATATGTTTGTAACCATATTAACTAGCCCACTGGTACCTCCTTGCACAATGGCTGGAAAGGAGCGACTATGTGAGATAATGTTCAGCAATAATGGGGACAAATACGGAAGCATCCTGCTAGCTATTTTTGCACAACTTCCTGTGACAGCCCACGCAATTTGAGAAATAAAACAGTGCAAAGCGCCGACACATTTGTTTGAGTCTGTGTGTATGCACGCCGCACGCATGTATATACACACACACGTACGCAACTAGAAAGTAAGGAGGCAAAGTAACCTATGATAAAAATGAATGTGTGAAAAATAACAGCCAGGAAAAAGGAGTAGTAAGAGAACTCTCTCCCCTCCACTTAATAGAAAACATTCTGCTGAAGGTGCTGGGAGGTTTGTTTTAGGAAAACTTGACAGTAAACAAAGTGAGACAATATCTGTACTACCCCATTCCTTTATTTGAACTCAACAGACTTCAAACCTTCAAAGATGGCTTTCCGCAAACACCTATGTAGTGAAACGGACAGAAGGAAACACTTAATAGCTCCAAGCAAAATATCTGCATAGACCTTTGCCGAAGGCATACGTGAAAATAGTCTCGACAGAGAATAACACGCACAGACAACGTATTCCGTTCCCTCTGTAGCCTCTCCGCAACACACGTCATCACGCACAACTCTAAGCAGACAGATTCCCTAAGAAAGAATGAACATATTATTAAAATGATTAAGAATTAAACAAACAGTGTGAGCACCTCCCTTGCATGCCATTTAATTACCCTAAAACCTCTCAACATAAAAAAAGCGTACATGCAAGCAGGAAACCATCCTGGCCAATGAGCATTGCATGCACAAATGTGGTGGTGCCAGCACAGGGGCTCTAATGAGCATGAACTCAACCCTCCCCACGCAATCATAACTGCTCAACATTTGCTCACTCGTTACGTGGATTTTGAGACATTGGAGGAGGAGAAGCTGGCCGACAGCTTTGCTCCTTTGATTCGCTCAGAATGACAATTTTAAACTTCCATAATCACATTTTCAGTCATCAAAATGTACTTTTTTGGATATGCAAAATCAAACGGCCCGAATTCACGGTGGAATCGACTCGGACTACTTGAGTTAGACTCTGCGACTAAAGAGGCGTGAGCCTGCCTGGCTTAACTCATAGCGCTATCTTCAATGTGCTGAGGTGGTTCCCCCAGGAAGTAGGTGCACTGCTGCACAAAGGCAAATGCAGGCACAAGATTTCATGCTTGAAGGAAGGTAGCTTTTTCTGATGAACACCGACAAGTTAACGTGTGATGATCAACACAAACGCCAGAGCTTCCTGGCAACGGCCCCGAACCAGCCTAGTCATCACATACAAAAACAGGGAAACAGCCACCCCATAATTTCATTTAATGCAACAACCCGCAACATTAAAGCATCCCTTTTGTTAAGAGGTGGGGAAAAAAATATTCTGTGCTGTTTTTACAGTAAAGTCTTGTCGCAAAACATTTTCTACATTCCCAAATCATATTTTTTCATAATGTATTTTGAACAATACCATTTCTGGAGGAATATGTGCGGCAAAGACATTTGCTTCTGGGGGTCTCTGATAACTACTAGTAAGACATATTTCACGTGTCATGTGCATCCACAAGTTAGATTAATGCTGGCAGTTACTTGAGAAGTTATAGTAATTTTATGTATAATTCTTATATCAAATATAATTTCCAACAAATGTAATGCAAGCCATCCTCTAAAGAAAAGTCAGGCTCAAAACAAGCAAACAACTAACCAAAGACAAATGCAAAGTCGTCCCTAAAGACTATGCCTAAGTTACATGTTTATGTCAACAGCACTCCTAGATGCAGATCCTCTCTGTCTCTCTGGGCCTGAAGAGCACAGACAGTTCTTGACCTGCCGTTCATCATTAATGTGCCATCTTTGACCGCAAAAATAACATAACAACTGCAATATTTCTATGAAAACAGGGACACAATGCACTGAATGCAGTAATTGAGTATGAATTCATTAATCAATGGCCCACTGGAGGCATCGCTTTTAAAACATCGACACAATTTGCAATTTAATTATATTTCACGTTGTCCAAAAACAAAGACAAACTTAAGTCACCAACCAGACCTATTACAGTTGTAGTAAACATTGCAGCTGTTGATTTGGGGATTAGGCCGCATCTAAATGATGATAGGGCAGAATAGAAAGACTTATTTTGCCAAAAAAAACACATCCAGTATTGGAGTAATTCAAAAACGGGAAAAGAGATGGTGATTAAAACTGAATAAACCGCCCACACGCTTTATTTACAAAGCGATAGCTTCACACATAGATGTTTTGGCCTTGGAATATCAAAAAGTAAGCTGGGCGGAGAGCACGCACACAAATGTCACAAGTCACACAGATCACATCGTGTTATTATGTTATTATAATTGGTATGTCTGAAAGAAGGAAAAAAAAAAAAGGAAGTCATAGATAGTTGACAGATGAGACCACACTGCAGATCAAGTGAACATCAACCCCTTATTCTTCACCCCTTTACCCATGTGGACTCTGACCATAGTGTTACAAAACTTCTGACAAAATAGGCTCAGTTATCGTTTTACTTAGGTCAAGGACATATCTCAAACTAAGTCTTTTTAGGGCACAGATGTGCACTCACTCTTTCAGGCAACTCTCATTCAAACACGGAGTCACCCAGCATTTCGACATTTCTGTGAATGACTCATGTTTACTTGAAGCCCTACCTAAACATGTGCCAACGTTAAGACTGCTTTTATGTTATACCATTCACATCATTATTTCTTTACTTTCATTTATGCTTTTTTTTTTTTTAACGTAGCTTAAAAAGCACAAAAGCCTATGTTTACAGTACGGGCAGATTTTAACTGTGTCATACCGACTGTGTTTGAACACTTGTCTAGACTGACTGCACAGTTATCTCGTCAGTAAAAACATGCGTCTGAACTAAATGTTCTGAATGCAAGTGTGTGGCAAGAAACTGTTTGTTTACATTCCTGCGAGCAGGATATAAAACACCTTGTTGGTTTTAATAATAAAGCTTGAGTGATATTACTACAGTGTCTGATGTTAAGGGAGCAATACATATGCAAGTGTGTATGCGTATGTCCATGTGGTGGCCCGGGGTGACCAGATGTGTCCTCTGATCCCCCTCTATGGTTACCGTTACTGTCTGTGTGTGTGTGTGTGTGTGTGTGTGTGTGTGTGTGTGTGTGTGTGTGTATCACCTTTCACCTGTAGTGCAGTCACGGCCACGGGGTTAAGTTACACAACAGTTTGCCCTGGCTGACGACAGACATCTCTACCAGTGACTCTTACTGCTGTGCTCCCATCAGGACACAACGCTGAGTCACGCACACGTTAACACAAAATGACATCAATGGGATGAAGTCACCTTGGGATCAATGCCCCACCTAACCCGCAGACAGTTTGTTCATACGTTGGGCAGGATTCTACACCCTTTCTTTTAAGTTTGTATACATTAAGGAAGTCACACGCAGTGATATCTCTAAACGTCTCAAATTGGGCTTCATGCCGTAGTGTGGACTTCGTTTACGATCATAGAACTTCTGAGTCATGTTTTGACTTGCTGCAATTCGCCAGCACAACTTTGTTGCACTGTCTTGGTAGGAGGGACAGCTACCTCCTCATATACTGATTGTTATTTGACCTCGTCCCTGGATCCTTCGGGGTAACATTTGGGGCTGTATTGACAGCTGGCGCACAGCTTCGGGGTGTGGAATTAATTACAGGTATAACGGCAGGTTGTTACTTTACTTGAAACACGAGGGGAAACATGTAACCATCTGTCGTGTTGGGCACAAAAAAAAACTCCGAAGCGAAGGTGAATGTGTGGAATACTCACAAATTTCTTTTTCCCATCTCCATCCTCGTAGTTCTTCTTTGATTTCTTGTCCTTCTTGGGAGCCGCAGCTGAGGCAGAGTTGCCCGTGTGTGGATCCATACTTATAAAGTTAATCCGTTCCCTTGAACTGGTTGTCAATAATACACTCGTGTGGCGGGAATCTCCCCACTCACGACACAAAAGAAAACGCACTTGCTGCGACGGTGTTTTATTCACTTGCTTAAAACTAAGCCCACATGAATTCCCCCGGGCCCGTGCTACGTCCCCGGCTAACTAGCCACAATTAGCACCGAGCTGCTAATGATTTGGTCGAGAGCCAACTGCACCGATCGAGTCCTTCGGTGAGGGAGGGAAATTCAAAGCACAGCCCTGAGCCTCCGCACGAAGAGTACGGAAACGAGCCGTTGCGTCAAAAAAACACAAACGAGGACCCTACTCTGCCAGTATGCACACGTTACACAGAGCCACGCTTCAACAATGTGAAGTTTAAGTCCCGAAAATATGCGACACTATGAGCTAACGTTAGCTTCGGCTACGTTAGCTTGTCTGCTAGAGAAGGCAAAGTATCCGTGAGCATAAAAAAAAAACAAAAAAAAAACAACAAACTCCGCTCTTCCCACTTCCACGAGTTGTTACGTTGACGACAACGCAAACGGCGAGTCGGCGTTACGGGTAATTGGTAACTAGAGAGTTTCCCAAATTAGTTCCCATGGCTGCGACAAGTTCGGTTAACTTTTTAACCCTCTGAGTGACAGCGAGCCGCGGCGGTGAGCTCTTCCTGTTCCTCTGACCGTCCTGTCCCGGCGGCCAGGGGGCGGAGCTTGAGCCCTGTGGCTACACCTGGCACAGTTCAACGCCACACTGGAACGCAGCCTACAACCATACGTTGTCTTAAATGGACTTACAGCTTAAACCTGCACGACCCTCTAACTGTGCGACCTACGACTCTACAACCGTAACATCTGCAACCTACCTACGATCCTACAACCTCAACTGTGTAACCTCCTAACACACAACCTCCAAGGTCACAGCATCCAACCCCATGTCTGAGGATAACGCCATCTGCTTATCGTCCAAAAAAAAAAAAAAAAAAAAAATTGTATATGAAGGAATGTAAGTGAATGTTTGTATAGCATTAATATTTGAGACGTGACCATCAAACCGCTCAGGGAAAATGTAGGTTAACAATGTATTTGACGATGGGGATAATGTCACAACATGAAATCCAGGAGAAGATATGAAGGGGGGGGGGGGAAACGTCTAACATCACCTCTCAGACCTTTAATTAAAGAGCCCATAGAGCAGTGCAGTAGAATAACTCACCACCAGCAGGCAGCGCAGACCTGTGTCAGTAATTGGCTTTCATATAGTCTTTGTCATGTGAGTGATGACACTTCGGAGTTATCAAGTTACACAACTTTCATGTCAGATAACTGAGTGCGACAGGAACCTTTTTATGCTGGAAAAGGCCTATGTAAGTTCAACTTTAATACAGTCTAAGGGAGACTATGGTGACATTTTTGCAAGGATCATTTTTTGGGTTATGGTTTGGGCAACTGTATCATCTGTCAACTGTCATATGTACTGTGTCAACAATTAAAGCAAGTTAGGGCGCCACCAAGTGGATAACATTTAAACCGCAGGCGCTGGAGATTTCACCGGAGCTCCAATAGCAAGAAACATTAATAGTGAGCAAATGTGATGCAACCTACATTATTCGTATGGATTCACAGATGTATCTGGTATTGGGTCGTGGTTATTGGAAATTGACTAAATAAAGAAGGCCCAAAGATTATTATTCCATCAGAACATTTAAGTGCTTAGTCATTATCATTATCAAGTCAAACATTCAAGGTCCATGTGTCCCACTGTATTTCCGTCTCCGATATCTGAAAATGTCTTCTCAAATCCAGAAAATATTTTGACTTGCACACCACAGACAGTAATGGCCGTATTGGGCTCACCTGCGTGGAGTTTTACATCTCAGGCTATGCATTCTTGGGCCACTTGATAAATCTTCAAGGGGATTTCCCCCCCCCCCCCCCCAGAGTCCGGTTCCCCTGGACTGGTTATTTTGAGATATGATGTCCAACAGAACATTTGAAATACAGTTTTTGTCCCAAAACTCAGACACAAACCTGTGCACACACACACACCGGGATTACAGCGATAGGCTAATCTATCTGTCCCGGTATGTGTGTTTTCCAACAACAAGATTGGAGAGGATTTGCGCATCACCTGGCAGTTTATCGCGCAAGGCACGATTTTTTTTTCCTGCCTCAAGTCATTCTCCAGATATTGCTGCTGTAAATTGTGGGAGAGGTTAATTAAAAGTGAAAGTGTACGAGGAGGCTTGCAGCTTTGTGGTGCTTGTATTTAATGCCTCTTTAATAGACTTAGCCTATTAAATGATTACCAGTTGGCTCTTCACACCATCAACTGCAGTGTCACCTTTCTGAATCGCCATTCATATACAGCCGAAAAGCCACTTCAATGCCTTTATGCGACGATACAGACCTTCAGTCTGTCTTTTAAACCATTTAATCACCATTTTACGATGGAAAGTAGGGTGCACATTTTGCGTTGATTGCACTATTATCACAAGACGAGACAGTTAAGTTACAATCATACAAAATATTGTATATACACACTTACTGAGACACTTCCCATGCTGACCCGTGTCACTTGTGTTTGGGAGATATTATTATTATTCATTTTGTCAGGGCCACTGTCAAATGTGTACTGAATGACCAACTAGGCTGTTAAGGTAATAATATACAGTTTACTTCCAAAGTGCTTCTCCGGCGTTGCAAGGGGATGATGGATTGTGAATGATCAGAACTAGGAGTTACACATTTAATCAGGATTTAAGTAATGTATCCACCAGCAGCAAGTCCAAACACAACAAACACCTCATCTTTTGAGAGGCCAACCCCCCCTGCTAGGAAGGCCAATCATCCCAGGGGGCACTTGGCACATTGGAGTCCTGGACTGGGATCATATGTGTTGTTCTTGTTGGGGATCCCATGTTATTTAGACTCACCAAATGTGTCCAAGGCAGATCCCAAAGGCAACTACTTCATGGGTCCAGGGTACGTATGCAGACGCAGTTCAGGGGTTTACAAGTCCTTCCCATTATCCCCAAATGAGCCTCACTACATTGAGGGTTGTTTTTTTTTTCTCTCGTTCTTTCCTGGAGGTCAGGCCTTACTTGTAGGAGGTCCGGGCCTCTCTCAGAGACCTGTCATATGGCATGGAGGCGAAGAAAGAGTTCCGCAGCTGGCAGTTGATGAAGAACACAATGAGCAGCACCAGCAGGAACAGCAGCAGGCACATGACGATGTAGGTGATCAGGTCCGGCTTGTGGAGCTCGCCCTCCCGGAGACCTCCGCCGCCTCGGCCCGCGGTGGGCCTCAGCAGGGCGGCCACGCTCACCGAGCCGCCGTGGGAGGCGTTCAGGGAGGAGGGGTCCTGCGTGGACGACTGGGCCAGCAGCACCAGGTCGAAGTCCGGGCTGTCGGTGGAGTTGAGGAAGATCTGCCTCAACATGGCGCTCTGCGGGCTCACCGACGGCGTCGGTCGGCTGCAGGAGGGCAGAGACAGGGAGAGGGTTAAGCAGCCTACTGACCCCGTGATTGTTCAGTCTGCGCGAGCCGTTTCTGATAAAAAACAAACAAACAAACAAACAAACAAACAGACGTACATTTAGGGCTGATTCACGTTCGACGAAAAATAATAATCGACAGGGGGTTTAATAAAAAAATATCCAGGGATGCCTTTGCAAGAACAAAAATATGAATTACATTTTACAAAGTCACCGGTTAACTCCATCCAGTAACGCAGTCATAATAAAAGTCATAATAAAGACAACACACACACACACACACACACACAATAAAGTAGTCTGGAGTAAATGCAAACTACTGTGGTTCCCTGAAATGCTATAATGTCCGTGGTAATACCACAGCGTTACATGAACCACAAGCACGCGGGGAATGAGCACTCACTTTGGTGTGGGGATCCGCAGGTGAGGTGGGAAAGATGAAATCTCGGCTCCGCATTCCTCAGCGTCTCCGGCTCAGTCCGCTCCAGCGCCGCCGAGGACGCGCTGTGGAGAGGGAACGCTCTGCGCCCGCAGACCATATGTCGCGTCACATTCAACCGAGCCGGCCCAATCCACGTGTCCGCGCAAGTCAGCACGGAGAAGGAGAGACGCGAGCGACCGGTTTCGGCTTCTCGGCGTTCCGTTCCGAATCTGCCCAGCCGCGCGCGAAGTTCGGCACGGAGTGCGTAACGGCTTCGGTGTTGGCAGAGGAGCGTGAAGTTCAGTTCGGCATCTCACGAGCGCCTGTGCGTCGCGCTGCGCGTTCCATCGCCTTTTGTTGTGCGCGCGGAGGAAGGGCACGCCGGGTCCCTCCAGCCATCAAGCCCTGCCTTCTTCTCTCACCCAGCGCCGGATAGAGGCTACCCAGGGTCTATCCTACCGGGATTATCGATCCACTACGAGTGATACAACGAGAGCACGGATTCATGGATGACAAACCACAGCAGCCACACTGGGTCGTGAACAGCCTCCCACCTTCGCCCTGGGTTATGTGTGTTATATAGAGAGGGGGGAGGGAGGGGGGGGGGGGGCGGCGAGAAAGGCACGTCACCTGAGGGATGTGTTACAGAGTCACAAGAGAGTAAGAGCCATCTATCTATCTATCTATCTATCTAACTATCTATCTATAAAAAATATATATTTTATTATTATGATAACAGCCCTCGCAGTATCACTGAATGATGGGAGATAGTTGAGACAGAGCCATCTTTGGGCCAGTGTGAGGAATGTCCCACAGTGGGGTGATGAGAGCCCAGTATGAGATGGTGAGGGTGTGTGTAAAACTCAATGTGGGATGATTCCATTTTTAGAATGGATCTACCAGATTGTCCATTGTCTACATCTTAGTGCCGGACTCCCCACGCGCTCTGTCCATTTTAGAAGCGGCTCTTTCATGTGCCATTGATCTGACAGTTTGAAACCAAAAAAAAAACAAAAATCCCAAAATGGGTTTGCTCTCTGTGACGTAGAGGAGCCGTGGGTGCCAGAGACCCAAAGAAGAAACAAAGAGATGGAGATGGGATGCCAGTTTGCTGTTACATGATGTTTCGAACATGAGCAAGCATACAAAAGGGGCCAGACCTTATAAGCTCCGATGATCTGTTTCATATTCATTCGCACCTGTTCTGCCACAACAGAATGGCTGGCAGGCAGAGACCAAGGACAAAGGGGCACCCACACACACACACACACAGCCCCCCCCCCCCCCCCCCCCCCCCCACACACACACACACACACACCCACACACACACACACACAGCAAAAATACTTAAAAGCCACCTAAAAAAACTAGAGAACAACTTTAAAGCCGCATGCATGTATGCACAAGCTGAACGTGGAAAAAAAAAGTTTGAAGCGATAGACAAATACCTAGCTTCTCACCGATAGGGTCCCGCCTCAACGTTTGTAATTGACAACAAAGAGGATTCCAACGGAGCAGACTTCGGTGGCAGGAGCTTCTCACATGGGAAATCTGAACACCGCCTAGAGCCTTGTTTGCGCACGTGTAGGGACAGCAATAATTGTGACTGCTGAGGAGATTACTGCATATTATTGTCCCCTGTTTGCCTACGGGCTTCCTGCTATCCTCATCGCGTACACACAAACGGCCCAGGCACACACGCACTTTGGGTATGACAGGAAGGCAATATTGCAGATTTTGACCAAAAATGCGGTTGGGACCTTGACTAGTGCGGAGTGTCATTGTTGTCAATCTCACCAGGCAAGTTGGTTAACAGGGAAAAAAGAGAAAGGGAGGGGAGAGGCGAATTGTGATATATATAAGCCGATTTAAATGGGGACTGACGCCCCTGTTCTGTGACTAATGGTGAGAGTTATCGGGGCCTTGCTCATTATCTGCAACCCATGCAACAGTGGCATTTTGACTAGGAGTGGTGTATTGTAATTCACCGCCACTGCGCGCTTCATAAAGGCTCTCCGCCGATCTCGTCCTCTCCGCAACGTCCCCCACTTTTCCGCCATCACCCAAAACAATGCCCTGTCTCCTCCTCTGTGCTAGTTCACCTGTCGTCCCACTGTGTCATCCACGCGTACACTCGGGACACGCAACACCCGTGCATCTCGGGCCCCTCAAGCCCATCCATTTGAGTCGTCTTTGCCCTTCTGATTCCAGCCAGTGTCTTTTCTTGTCTTCGTTGTCTGGTCTAAATCTTCCACTTCTCTTTGTGCCCTTTTTTTCCCTCCCTTCTTTCTCTTTCTCTCTTTCATACATGCATTTATCCCTCTCTCCAACTCTGTCTGTTTCGTAATCCTATTCATCCATAAAAACAGTGTGGGGGGGGGGGGGACAACTCATCCGGCGACGACGACAGACAACTCATCCATCAAGCACTCAGAGCTCAAAATGGAGACAAATAAGAAACTAAAAGTTTGGGGGATCTCTCTTGCTGAGGTTTTACATGGTTGTTTTACGAGATTTAAAGAAGGAAGAGAGGAAAACGGGCTCAAAAGAAGCTTAATATTCCTGCTAGGCGAGTCAACAGGGATTATGCAGCCCTCACAGCCCCACCACACACACTGCCGTGCGCATACAAACACACAAACACACAAACACACAAACACGCACGCACGTACAACACGCTCCTCGGCACTGTCAGCCCCGGGGTCGGCTCAGGGGTGGCTATTACCTTATTACTCTTACGTTGAATTAGTAGCAGGAGGAGAGGAACACCATTTAGGAAATCTTCCCTCAAAGCCATCTGCCACTGAGTTACCTCGTTAAGTTTCGGGCGGCACCTCAAATCGTGCCAGGTCAACTGAAGGGTGACGTCAAGGGCGCCGACAAAGGTGTGTCCCTTGAGACAAAATTGCTGGAGGTTTCGTGAGTTGAGTTTATTTTTGTTTCGTCGGAGAGTCATTTTGTTTTGCCGCTCCCCTCAGCCCCGGCTCCGCGGTGCCGTCGAGGTAGTCGCCACACAGGCAGAAATCCAACAGCCCCTATAATTCACTGTCTCTAGAGTCCTCGCCCGTCACACAAGGGACACTCTTTGACACAATGCATTCACTAGCCCCCTTTCCCTCACCAAGACTATTGAACTGGACGCCGAAAGCATTCCAAATCCATTTTTGCCAAGGAGATCTACAATTCAAACTGGTTGTCACAAAGTGCAAGCAGCAGCACTCGAGACGCACCTACAGTATACACACAGCATTAGATAACTGTGATATATACGCACACAGACTCCCAAGACTAAAACACACAGTGACGGAGAGAGACAGATTAGGAGACCACGGACATGCACGCTCCTGCCCGTGCACGTACACACCCACACGCACACGCACACACTTGGATAAATAGAGAGTGAACTACGGAAACCCATGCAGTCACACAACACAGATAATATGATCACAAATGGCAACAAAAGCAGCTGGGTCTCCATTATTCTCCGATGTCAATACAGTTCATTTCTCCCTGGGACTGATTCTCAACAAAAAAAACCCACGCCAACGAAACACGTGACGTGCAAATGTCTCCCCTCTCTCCTTTTCCTATAATTGTGCACATTTTCTTCTCTTCAACTCCTTCTTAACCTCTGTGGGAAAAATCAGCTGGCAAAACAGGGTTTCTGCCAGCACATCAAACGCCCCCATTGGCAGAAATCAGAAGCTCTACAATTAGTCACTTGATTATCTGGCCAGAACACCAAACGCTGCCTCTCATCTCAGCAAGGAATTAAACGAGGCATTTACTTCTTTGCAGTAAAGATGACAAATTGATTCTTAGAACCAGCCGGAGCTGCTTCAACTTCTCAAACACACACGCGCACACAAAACACAGGATAAGTGCAGATCTTTTTTTTTTTCCTAAATGCCTGCATGTATACACAGCGAGCAGGCACCTCCAGCTATACAGTTACTTGTCAGGGGAAAATCCTCAAGAAAAGGAAGGAAGGGAAAAAAAAAACATTCATTTTACGAAGCCACCTAAACATTTTTTTTTTTGACAGATTTAAGAAAGGTTTACTGTATATTCTATTTTATTAAAGCAAGGCCTAAATGTCATTTTCTTCTCTCCACTACTATATAGTGTAGGGCCACATCTCAGTGCAGGTCAAGTGGCCTCTCGGCTCTATGACAAACAAAGCCGACTCGGCCATCACAGGCCACCAGGGTGTTGGCTGAGTACAGCAAACCAACAACAAGCGAGGAGCTGAGGCTCAACCTGCTTCTCTCTTTCCTGGTTATTCGTCTGCATCCCAAATGTGAATAATGTTGAGCGTAGGAGATTTTTTGGGAAGGAAGGGCAGGAGGAGGGGGGGGGGGGGCTTAGGTAATTGGGGGGGGGGGGGGGGGGGGGCTTAGGTAATTGGGTGCTTGCGTAAGTGTCGTCAGAGGAGAGGGGGAGTGGGGAGGAAACCAAAGGGGAGGCAAACAAACAATCCCACTGTCGGAGTGAGGACACACACAAGTGGCCAAATATTCGACACACACCCACGCGTCCCGTTTTTCGGAAAGGTTACGGCCACCTGTGATTCAGACACCACTAATAACAGACGGAGTACTCACGAGACAGAGCCCGTACAACACGGAGAGAAAACCAATTCAAGCAGAGTAGACGGAAACAAACAGAAAGTGTCAAGAAAAATAAAAGAGTTGCCGAGCAGCGGGTTTTTCTTTCAAGAAAAAAAAATTAATATGGAGAAACGCAAACAAAACAGAGGTGCGAGTGAGCGAGTGAGGGAAGGTGGACGTAAAGGAAAAAAAAAAAAAAACGAAAAAAGCAGAACCCCAGAACAAAGGGAAATAAAGGCGAGGTGAGTCAGAAGACGGATGGTGTCACGACAGCTATGGCTAGCCCATTAAAAGGGAAACTATGTGGGAGGCACATAAATATACTGAGGAGGGAAATGTTGCTGTACATTCCAGTTGTCGTAAAACATCACTTCCTCTCTCTACGTCTCACTCATGCCCCTTCTCCTGCTCACCCGGCAGGTGAACGAGAGCATGTGTGCAATCCGGGGAAATGGTAGCGGTAGGATCCGTGGAGCATTCCGTGTCTATCAGTAATCCTGAGTGAGAGAGTCAAGAGCGGTTGTTATGGGAACATTCGTCGGATGACAATGGGCCCGGTTAAGGTGGGAGATGCCGCACAATTGACGATGTACTGATTCGGGCTAGGAAAAAGCCCGCTGCTCGGATAAAGTTTGGAAACGTTTCTTTTTTTTTCTCGATTCAAACTCAAGGGGTGTTGTCACGATGAATATATTCAGAAATGCGGCGCAATGTAGCACTATGAAATGTTCTATTAGCGGCATCAGGATAAATGGCTCCCATTTGGAGTTAGTCAGATTTAACTATGAATTTTGACTAAGCACTCACTTTGTTTCCAAGGCGAAATCCTTGAAAAGGGAAATCGGAATGATTCCGTTGCAGATGGATTGACACTGAGCGAGTAGTGGCACGTTTTCGCCAAATTGGCGCCACAGATGGCGGGATAACTCAGAGGCGGAATAAAACTCAATTCTTAAATACCAGAAAAGAAACACGCGGAGGTGTCTCACGAGAATGCGTTTCCTCACGCGGGGAGGGCAGGAGGTTTCAAGAAAAAAAAGAGAAGAAAATACAGACATATTTAATTGGTTAGGTTAAACAGCGGGTCAAAGACTCCATGCTGAATTAAACTCCCGTACACACCGGGTTTCCATAGCCACACCATTGACATTCACAAAAGCCACAAAGTTTGTGCAGTTCTCAATCTCAAACGCGGCGCACGGAAACTATTTCAGGGGGATCTCCGTTGCCACCCGGATAGACCAGCAGAGGTGTGACAGTAATGATGATTTCGGAGGGCAATCGCCCCCCACCGAGGTGAGACGCCCGGCCAACACATCGATTTTGGTGTGCCCGCGTGCAGTTTCAATGCGCTCCACTCGCGACGAGCGCGCTTACCCCTCGTAGCTCACTCGCTTCCGGACACAGGCCGAGCCGCCCGGAGGGCTCGCCAGGGAGTCGTCGCGCCCCCCCCCCCTCCATCCATCCATCCTGAATCCGTGTGTATCCACTGTGCCTCTGAAGAATGGGTAAACACTCGACAAGCCTTTTGCTCCGAAAGCCCCCCCCCCGCCGATATCCCCTTCCTGCACCACTCCATCAGCCCTCTGACCGCTCCAGGAATGAGATATTGGCGTTTCGCTGATGATGGGGTCTGACATAGAAAAAAAAGTCTCCGAAGAGCGGATTGATGATGTTTTTCGCCGGCCGACCTGTCGGAGAGGTGTAGAAAAATAAAAAAATAAAAACGAATTGGAGCAGGTTAGATGATAAACTTGAGACTGTAATAAAAGTTTTTTTTTATCTCCACTGATAAATGTTTATGATTGTGTGGTACCGACAGCTTTATGCTCTCCAATAGGCTTTGGTTTGTTTTAGAGGTTTGTCTTGATGAGCTCCTCTCCGGAGGGCTCTGCTCTAATGAGATACTGAGAGCAGGAGCCTCAGATGGCTTGGTGGGGGAGGTGGGGGGGGGGGGTGATTGATAGGGTCTGAGTTGAAATGCCAGTGTGTGCAAAAAAATATGACGTCGGTGAGCGTGTGAGAGCTTAAGCCCTTATGGTCCTACTCCATTCACCGATATGTGCACTTGTGTACGGGAACGTTGACATTCACTCTTTAAAAAGTGAGCGTTCACGACAGACAGTCTGGTGTGTGCGAGCGGGCGCGCATATGTGAAGCGCTGCACGCCTGAGCGCGCGTAGTGTGTGTGTCCATTTTTGCACAGGGTGTTTGAGCCCACCCACGTGTGCCGTTGAGCTTCTAAAATGACAGAGGTAAGAATAAGCTGCTATGTACTGTACGTCTATATTTATACAAGTAAGCATATTTTTTAATACATGTGCTGCCAAGATGGGGGGGGGCTTCCTTAAAGTAGGCGTTAGGAACGTTATAGAGTCTAATCTCTCCTCCCAATCCCCGGAATTCCCGTCTTGAAGAGGCAGGAGGTCACATCGCTCGCCGCTTCGCTGCGAGAGACAGAAACACGGAGGGACAGATGGACGAGGCGAGAGGAATGGAAAGAGAGGGAGGATGAAGAGAGGAAGTAAAGATAGGGGGGGGGGGGAGGGAGGGAAGGAGGGCTGGAACCACTTCCTTGCCTTGGGCCTCTGGGACAAATTACACCACAGCGAGGGGTTGTCAGTTATACTGTGTAGCTAGCTCACAGTGTGTTGTGTTGTGTGTGTGTGTGTGTGTGCGTGTGTGTATGTGCATAGGTCATCGTTTACTCACAATTCTTAACAGCACACCTGAGCATGTACAGACACACTTCCTTAAACTGTTCTCTGCTGATATAGACCAAGACCAAAGGTCAACACATGTTGAGAGACGCGCACATACACACCTGACTGAGTGTTATTGAGTGAGACCCTGAAGGCCAAAAGTCGTATCTGAAGTTTGAGACGGGAGCGCACTGAAGGAAATCAGATTATAGAATTTCCTGTGCACTTTCTCAAAAAAAAGAAAAAAAAAAAAAGAAAACGCACATCCTTTGGGCTGACTTTGTTGCTATGGCGATTGGCCAGCAAGGGTCTTGGCTGCAGGTTCGTGTGTAGGCCTGTGTGTGTGTGTGTGTGTTTGCATGCTCCGTACAGCATTTCATGGGTGGAATGAAGTGTTCTCTGGTTTCAAGACAGTGTTTTGGCATTTCTGTTTTATTGGTCTGAATATACAGAGCAGCAGTAGGAAGAGAGGAGGAAACGGACGGAGAGGATGTATCAAAAGGTTCAAACCAGACTCACAAAGCGATGGGTCAGAAATGTTCCTCTGCGTATCCCCGAGGTTGTCGTTGCAGTTTTTACCCCCTGCATGCTTCAAGCCTGGTCTTGCTTTGACCTGGAAACGCATAGTACAACTTACAATCATGAGAAGCCATCGCAATTGGTCAGTTCCTCCTCCTCCCCGTCAATGATGGCTGCAGTTCATGATTTTTCTTTTTTTTGTCGCCATGCAATTGTGGCAAAAGATAACTGTTAGTTATAGTTAGTAGGTTCACGTGAGTCATTTGTGACGAATATACTTTAGTTCACGAAACCAAAACAAACCACCTGCAGCCACAGCGAGAGGCCATCGGGGTGTGAACTTATCTAAAAGACGACCATGTGAGGCGACTCTTGGTGACAGCTCTGCGGGGGCACGTGGGCCTTCGAGTAACGACGGACCAGATCATAGAGAGGACGGGTGTCGGTGACAGCTGGAAAGAATTACTTTTATACACAATACATTTCTCAGTGGCAGAGGGGCTTTTAAGACCACACAGTCTGCTGAGTGTGCATAAGCTTCAAATGGCACCTTGACAGTGGGCCGATTGTGCTGTGCGCTTCTTACCATGAGCAGCATTGGAACCGTGAGGTGGTGGCGGTGGTGGTGGTGGTGGTGGTGATGATGATGATGATGAAGCACTTTATTTCAAACATGTAAGTGAGAAGGAAACAACAAAAGCAAAACAAAATATGCAAGATTATTAGTAAATTGCAATGTGCAATGAAGCTGTATGGCAACACAATAAACAGTACTCGAGGCAGCACAAATAGCGCTCAAGGCAGAGTTGGGGCTTCAGCGCTTTAGGTTGGGGATGTCATGTTAACCTCGAGCACCTGTTTGTTTTAAACAGCTCCAAGAGTAGTCCAGACATCCTGCTGAGACATTATATAAACGGGGCTATGGGTAAAAAAAAAGGTGTTCAGGCATGACATTAGATTTTGTCTTCTTTGGGCCAAAGGAACCATCACGGACGCATACAAAATAATCCAAAGCTTAAGCGTTTAGCAATTTAGAGCTGACTGTCTTTAATTCGAGGATCAAAAATATGACAATATACAGTACAAGAGTTTGCTGTGATCAACATTTCTTGCGTATAAGTGAAAAATACAGTATTTCAGGTCATTTGTCTATCTGGCAGTGGGAAACCTTAAAAACCTTCTCTGGGAGTCTCAGTGGCCTGGTGCTGCACACAGGAAGTAGACAGCCGCCTTGTCACGGTCTCTCTCACACACACACACACACACACACACACACACACACACACACACACACACACACACACACACACACGCACGCACACACACACACCCACACACACACACACACGCTAGATAGAAATAAATAAATACACAAGTTGAAGTGTGACTACTTAAGAATACCTTTTCTGTAGATGAAACACAATTCTCTCTTTATGCTGAACATTCCACATCTCTAAAAGCTATTGGACGATAAATTGTCGCTCGACTCAACTGATGTTGCTAAATGTGCATAAGTCTAGCCACTGGTGATTTTTACCTTATGTTTTTTTAATCCAATCAATAAAAGTTCAGAAACTAGCTGAATGCATTTTCGATACATTTGTCACGGCAATAAATCATGTCACAGTCTTACAAGGTGAACATTTTTGGTGAAACGGATGAAGATGTTAAAATGAACAAGTTTTGATTTATTCATCCCACTCAAACGAATGATGTACAACGGCATTCCCCTCTAAATATGAAATTAGCAGGCCCCCGGCTGCTCCCTCCCTATGGGGCTAATGGCATTTCGTAGCACTCTAACAACAGTAGAAAGATAACATTGCGAAGTTTTAGCTTGATAATATTCACAAAAGGACTGTATGGGGTATTCTAATTATCTGAATTCAAAGCATAAATCCTTGGAGGAATCCATTGACTAGATATATAATATATTATTATATATAATGCGCATATACTTACTAAGATGTTATCCAAAAGTTGAATAAAACCTCAAAAATGTGAGGTGTTTAAATGGTAACACAGAGAGCAGTGTTGTTTCCCAGAAGCAACAGGGAACAAAGTGGACACGTCTCATTCATTTAGATACCCTAACTAAGTAGAAATCTAACCAAAATCGGACCCAGCTCGTTCAGAGCTGGTAAAAGATGACTGAGGTCAGGTGAGCAGTTGGCCTGAGTCAAAGTCATTGGTTAAATTGTGCGTCGGTGTTTAAATGTTGTTGTCAAAACCACAACCCAGACTGCTGGCTACACAGAGAAGCGATACTGTGACCGATTCCCACCTCCACGTCCTGTTGGGCGCAACGACGTCAGGCCCGCTTTGTACAATAAAAGTATCTTATTTTCGGTGGGAATAATCGCACGTTACGATTGGATATTTTCATTTCCATTTTCAATCCATTCACGTTGGGGCAAAGCGGTTTGTCAAATGAGTCTCCCGGAGAAAAACGACCATAAAATGACTCCACGCGGCTTCGCCGCCAGAGCCCCGGTGTTTGGAGTCAGTTTTGGTGCCTCGGCGTGATTCTCATAAGCCGTAAACACGGCTGCTCGAGGACACGTCGCTTTTGGTGGCTGTTTTAGAAAATGAGTCAGAGAGACAATTTGTGCCGGCAACGGCACAGTGAAGAGGCTAATATCCACATCAGCTATTTAGGTCACATTTGAGCGGTTATTGGTTTAAAGCTGTTCAAATGTGCTCGAGAATCTTGAAAGTACCAGAGGGATCATGTGATTTATTTTATATATATACAGTATATATATAAAAAAACATGCTGTCTGGAGCAACGCTATTGCCCCGATGCTAAGTCAACGCTTAACACATACGGTATCTCTGGAGGCGCAGGAGAAATAGTAGGGGAAATCTATAAAACACGCAGCGTGTTTATGTGGACATAAAAATGCCTAATGATTGATATTATATCCTGCAGCGTCTCCTGCGCTTTCCGGAATCGCGGCTTGTGCGTTGCGGATGGGGATGCATTAATTAGATAGCCTGGCGTGTCGTCGCGATGTTCAGTGTCTCAACAGGTGTCACTTCCTGTCCCGACAAAGTGAGGTCACTTTGTGGTGCGATACGTACCGTTTCTTTCCTGTGCCTCCTCCCCCCTCTGTCTCTCTGTCTCTCTCTCCCTCTGTGTCCTCCCCCTTTCCCTGTCCTCTCCTCTCCTCTCTAAGCATTGGCTGTGGGGGCAGTGCCCCCCCCCCCCCCAAGAGCCTCGGTTCTCTTCCTCTCCTCTCTCACTCCCCCCCCTCCCCCCCCGAGAGCCTCAGTTCTCTTCCTCTCCTCTCTCACTCCCTGAAGCCTTTAATTAGAATTCAGGTGTCAACACAAGCGCGCGCGCGCACTTCACCTCTGACCTTCTGACCCTCATGTTTACTTGCAGTCGCAAAGCTTTAAATTCCTCCCTAATTGGCCATTGCATATAGAAAACATTTCCCTCTTTTGCCTCCTCCCACTTTCTTCCTTGTTTCCTCTCCCGCAGACTTAAAAAAAAAAAAAAAAGAAAAAAAAGAAATCCCCTGTTTAATAAAAGAAATCCCCTGTCTGTACCCTGCTTTCTGCCCTCCTCCCGATTTCACCCTCTTTCACACCTGCCTCCCTCTCCGCCTCCTCTCTCCCCGTCGGTGCCGTCAGTGTCTCATGGTGTTCTTGCCAAACTTGTCGCCGAGTTGCTGGATTAGCAGAGCCAGCTCCCCCGCCGCCTGAGACTTCTCCTCCAGGAGCTCGTAACGGAGGCTGGAAATGTCCTGCTTGATCTCCTTCAGTTCACCTGCGAGCGACACAGTCACAGTGATCAGAACGCGTGAGCACCAGCGGATGCAGACAGCTGTGCACACACACGGCAGCCATGCCTTACATCATTTCATGGGCTTTATCTCGCCCCCACAGACGCACAAAAACACTGCCACGAAAAACCTCATGTCTCTCACATACAGTGCGGACAGTAAGCAAACGATGACACAGTTGAACGTTTTTTGTTGTTTTTTTTTTTACCTTCGTTGACCTCATCGCTCTCTCTGTCGACTTGAGCCTTGAGCACGTAGCGCTTGATCAGGCGCTTCATGATCTTCTGCGAGGGGAGGGGAGGGGAGAGAGGATTGGACGGCAGGTGAGAGCGGTGCGACGACAAGCGGCGCGTTTTTCCTTACGTACGATAAAACCTCTCGATGTTCTCTAGCCCGCACGTGCACCAAACCATGCAGGACGCCGGAAATAAAAAAAGACAGCGCTGCCTCTCCGAGATGGAGTGTGAGGCGTAAGGTATTGATTAGCAGTCAGTAGAAACGTCCCGCAGCCACGGCGCGAGCCACACGCTCTGGCAGTCGATACCTGCATGTAGGCACTCTGGAAGTGGGTCGAAGGCACAGACAGCACACATGCAAACGTCATATTGTGGGACATCTTCGTACTTGTGCTGGAGGAAAGGCGAAAGGCGCCGCCGACCACCGCGGGAAGTTAGATTTCCCTCAGGCCAAAGGTGAGGGGCATCTTTCCGCACAGCGCAATACTCTGAGCTTGTTTAAGTGTCTGCATTCCATCTCCCTCAAACAGCGCATTAGAGGCCTTCTTTCTTAGACTTTCTCCGTTGCTCCCCCCCCTCCTCTCTCTCTGTCATTCCTCCTGTTCCTCTTTCCCCTCACAATCACTTGTTCACTCCCGCTTCATCCTCACTCGACGCCTGTAAAATGATTTCCCCTCTGCGGCTCCTCACTCCAACTCCTTCATTCTTCCTTACCTCATTCATCCTGCCTAAATTCTACTTATATATACAAATATATATATATATATCGATACATATATACATATATATATATATGTATCGATATATATATACTGTATACTGTATATATATATATATATATAAATTCCTCGGAATCTAATTTCTTTTTCTTTTATCGACCTACCTCTCATCTTCACTCCCCCACTTCCCCGCTCTTTGCCTTACCTCGTATCTGGTCGGATGTTTTCTAGATTTTCTGTGGATGAACTCCTCTCCCGGTCGGGGGTAGGACATGTAGTGCTCGTCCTGCGGAAAAGCAGCAAGGTTCGGTGTTCACGTCACATTTGAGGGGTTGAGTGGTGTGTGAGCGAGCAGCGAACAGGGTGTTAGAAGAGACAGCAAAACAAAAAAAAAAACAGCAGTGAAAAGCAGAGCGGAGTGTGAGTAACGAGTACACCAAAATGTGCACTTGTCGACACAACATCACTTGACCAGAGCGAATCTCTAGTAACATGGCACGCCTGACCCTGCTTTGCAGCTCGCGTGTCATTTCAGCACCGCGGTGTCAAAAATAGTTTCACATTAACCGCGGAACAAGGCAACTCTAGCTGCTTCTTTATGTCCAAAAGCTGCAGAGGCCTGGAGACACATCAACACGTCCATGGCCAAACAATACACAAGATGAATAGTTAATATGAAACACCATTGAGACATTTCAATAACCTGACAAATATGTGACTTTTGAATTTGAATGTGATTTTTTTTAGCCCATACAGATGTATGAGCTGAGTTCAGCTGTGAGCCCTGCAGAGTCCAGATATGTTTTTTTTCTTCAAAATTATGAATATATGGCCTTTACATGTATTAATGAAATGGAAACTATGAATGGATTGCCAATACATTAAAAAAAAAAAAAAAAAAAAGTATAAAATACTATACATCATTACCAAAAAATCATTATTCGACCATCATACATCATCTCTCCGAGCCCACACGCTGATAGAGTCAATAATGTGGCAGAGGCGTCATTTGTAAACAGAGGCTTCCTGTGAACATCAAGCGCTACATTGGTTTCGCAAATTCCGCAAACTTGTCTTGAAAGAAAAAAACAAACTGTCTTTTATGGCCCTTTTTTTTTTTTTTTTTTTGGAAACCAACCACTTAACAGAACACAATGAGCGCTTTTTTCCGAAATGGTGGCTATCCCACACCAGAAACAGAAACAACCGTTGACTCCTGGAGGGCACCCTGTCTTTTTTTTTAATCTCCCCCGTCACGTCGCACGCAGCCCCCCCACCACGGTGGAGTGTCAGCTAACGGATCGATCGCCCGCCGCACCTGCTTGGCTCCCAAAACTCAATCGTCAGCACCGCCGAGGAACCCGGGGCGCTCACAGAAGCAGCAGCGCGTAACCCGTCTCGCCCCCCCCCCCCACGAAACCTGCCCGGGCATTAGAGCACACACGTGGCGCTTTCGGATGGCCGAGGTGAACCGTTGGATCTGAGGAAAAGGCCCGCGGACAAGGCCACCACAAAGAGCGGTTCGGTGTTAAATGGTCTTCTTCTTTTTCCCCCGCTAGAACTTTCTTTTCATGACTGTGATTTTATCTACACCGGCAGTCCTTGAGATGGGGGAAAGTGGGGAAAATGAAGAGTGCTTCAAGTGGCATTCCAGGCTTGCACTGGGAATACCATGTGACGCAGTTCCTGCGTCTCAACCACAAGTCCACCTGAGCACACTTCACACGCGCCGACCGCCCGGCAATCGACAGCCATGCTCCAAATAGTCGGACTTCCTCAAATAAGCAATTTGCACTGCAGAAGATTGAGATGAAAATGACTGAGCTGGTGCTTTTTTTCTTGCTTACGACCATTGGTGAGCCACAGCCACCGAGCAAACAAATATAATCGCTTGCAAAAAAGAGGACGAGGTGGAATTAAAGAGCACGCCGACACAGTAAAATGATTTGCCAACTACTGCAAATAAAACGGTTAAGAAAAGTTGCACATGAGCACATTGGAGAGGACATGCCGAGCTAATGTCTTATTGTGCATACTATTTCCCGCTGGCTAAAAACTGTTGCTTCACCACATTGTTTTCTTGTGGTGTGAGATGACATAGCGACTCAGAGGCACGATTCACAACGTTTCATGACGTCATAGTGTCACCGACAACAGCTATGATTCATTTAGGATTAGTTCAGACAAAATCGATAGAGATCGAGATGGCCAGGTGCGGAACCATGAATGAACTAATCGTAATCAACAAAATAACAATCAAAATTAAAATAGTAAATCGTTTCTACTAAGTGCAAAAATAAAAAAAAAAACAAACAGATTCAAAGCAACAGGGGATGGGGAAGAGGATCCTGCCACTGACCTTGGGCTGTGAATTGAGCTTGCCCATCTCCAGCTCGTTGCTATGACGACGACCATTGGCCTTGCAGAGGCGTATCAGGCAGGACTTGATGCGGAGGACCAGGTAGTAGAAGGACTTGGGGCTGGGAACCAGGTTGAAGGGGGCCGGCAGGGTGCGCCCCTCGTCAAAGTACGAGAGCCACAACTTGGCTCGGGCAAACTTCCACTCCACGTCGGCATCCTCCTGGAGAGACACACAGACGGACGGAGGGTGCGTTAGAAACAAGCATCGCTGGTATCGCTGGCGAAGTCTAGAAATCCATTGGGGAAAAAAAAGAAAATCCTTCATTTTAGTATATACTGGGAAACAAATGATCAGTGGACTTAAAACTGGGACTGGGAATCAAAAAATTCCCAGTACGTTATTACATTGTCGTTTTTTAAACTCCCAATGTGACTGGAAACCTAGGATGGGAACTGGGGTCCCGCACAATCACACGTCACAACGTCATACACGGTGTGAGATCCACTATGCTACTTCCAGTGTGTCTTTCGGAAAGAGTGAACGACGTATCTTACCGTAAGTTTTGAGTTTACTTTTACGGCCTTTTTTTTTTTTTTTTTTATTATCTCGTGCGACAGAACAAGAGCCAAGAAAGTCACGAGTTTCTCCAAATGCCTCCAAATACTTTTTAAGCCAAGTGTGAACGCTTCCCAGCTTTTAATTTGATATTCTGTGTACTCTGTTTGTTCTTTTTTGGCCACTGTATTGATTTCCTCACAGCTCGTGGCACTTTCATCGGAATCTCCTGCAGGCACTGAGGGCGGTCACCCTATCGTCCTCCTTTTCCCAATGCTCGACAGCCCCCCCCCCCGCGAGCGCGTACCTCGATCTCCTGGTACGAGCTGTTGATCATGGCGATGAGCATGTTGAGGAGGACGACCACCATGGTGACGTTGTAGACGCCGTACAGCACGTAGCCGATGTTCTCGATGAACTTGTGGTCGTACTTCAGCACCACCGAGATCACCTCGGACAGCCCGAAGATCGACCAGAAGAGAGTCTTGAAACTTTCCTCCACGCTGCGGGGGGGGGGGAGGACAAAGATGAGACCCGGAATGTTCACAACTCACTGCTCTCTCGTAGGCACACGAAGGCACGAAACGCATTTTTATTTAATTTTTTTTGTCTGTCCGTCACTGCAAACACACGCGCACACACACTTGAAAAAAGCAGGAAGTGACTCATCTTCAGTATTTGAGAGATAATTAGCCGTACAGAACACATATAATTAAGTCTGCAGCCTTTGTCCTGCGTCAACGTTTCAACAAAACAAATGCGGACGCGTCAGCGCAGTCGACGGAAAAAAACCCGGGTGTCGTCTGTCTCCATAAAGTCAAATTAAAAGACACCGAACACTCTCAAATGCACTTAAATGCACTTAAATGACACGGTGAATTCAAGGTTTAATGATGCCTTTTCCGGTTGCCATATAGATGATTACAAATCAAGCACGGGGGGGGGGTCGGGTCACACAGCGCTGTGGCCCGAGGGACCACTGGCTGACACGGGCCCAGTGTGTCTGTGTTTGTGAGCGTTGAGACGCAGGGGTGGCGGTGAAGCGGCGAACATTGACATTCAGGTGTGTCTGTCGTTAAATATTCCATGAGTATGAGCAGGTGTGTGTTGAGCGTTGAGGAGGTGTGTGTGTACGTAAGGGGGGGGGGGGGGGGGGGGGGGGGGGGGGGGGGGCTCGGCAGGGGTAGGAATGAGCATGGCTGGATAGCTGGAGGGGATGGAGGTGGAAGGAGGCTGTGGAGAGAGGAGATCTGTAGGCTCCTGGCCCCAAGCTGTGGGCGTCTTCCAAATTAACTTTCTTCAAAGACACCCAGTTTCGCTGGCACGCAGAGAGCCGGGTGAAGGCACACAGAGAGAGAATAACACACTCTCACGAAAAGAGACACGGAGAGGCAAGCGCACACACACACACACACGCTCTCTTTCCCTCCGCCTCTCTCTCACTCCCACACATGAAACAGCGACTCCTCTGGGTACTTCAGCTTTGACCTTTCAGCAAGAAAGGAAAACACACTCTTTAACCTCAAGACCAACTCGAGTGAGTGTGTCCGAGTGCGTGGTCTGACTCCAGCCTAACGTGAGGGAACGTCCTCGGCCTCCGTCGGACACATTCTCTCGACAAGATCAATCGGCTCTTCGGTGAAGCTGGACCCAACGAACTGAGCGCATCCAGTGGCTGCGCACAGACCGATCCGAACCTGCAATCACGGCGGCGTCGGAGTATAGGAACTTAAAAAAATCGATTTGTGCTTATTTATTTACGGAGAGCCACCTTCCATTACCTTTTTTCAAAGAAAAGGGCGTCTCTTTCGGACGTCACCACGTGAAGCCGGCGGCAGGAATTGGTGCTGGTTGGCGTCGGGGGAACAATCTTTCGCCCGGGAACCAAAAGTTCCCGGTGTTAATAGGGTATCCACCGATGACCGGCTCTTGTCCGGATTCCCTGACAATCCGTGACCCCTGACCTCTACCTCAAGCCTCTGTCCAGCTGGCTTTTAGAAGGGGACTTGGCATGCACATCATTACCATAGGCACCATCAAATCACAGGGATTTCAGGCACGGCGAGGCGCAGAGCACACTATTGTACGCTGCTATATAAAACAGCAGCTCCCCGCTGGTTGTTTTCCACAGCACCAGCGCCATGCGCCTCGCTGTTTATTCACACGGCACACGCGCGCCAGCCTATCGTGCAATCAGGGACGGCCGCGGACGGTGATTTCAGCGGACTTGCCTTGAAAACCTGCCCTTCTGAGCCCTCTCTCTCTCTTTAAGTAACGCCTCGTCGTTTATCTGAAGCCTCTTTCGAGATAAAGATGCAACCGCCCTGGCTTTGGAATATGAAACGAAATCACACACACATACGCAAAAAAAAAGAAAAAAAAGAAGAGCACAATTATCTGGTTTTCATTATGTTCTGTTCCAATTATCTTTTTTAATCCGATTATTCTGTCTTTCAGCTCTCCTTCCCACCCTTGTGAAGCCCTCACTCGATTTAGACTTTCATGTTTCCCAAACTGCGAGTGTAGATAATGATGAAGGGCTTTGTTCCAGGCAACATTAATGTGCCATTAAACCAGGCACGCATACAGGGATAAAAGCACACACGCAATTAAAATGTGACACCCAACACACAGCAGTCTGTCATCTGCTTGGAATCAAAGGGAGTCATGTGTTAATAGACATGGTTATACATTGCATATATCCCACACGCTCACTTCTCTCTAGTGTGCACTGATTCAGCAAATCATACTAGAATAATAATCTATTTTGAATAACGTGGATTCACGGTCCAAGAGCTGTGATCGTTTTTTTTTTTTTTTTTTTTTTTGCTCACCTTTTTTTTTTTTTTTTTTTTTTTGCTCACCTCGTTTTCCAATTCATGCCATCACCGAAATCTGGGTGAAATATTTCTCAGGGGGGAAACGAAGGGGGAATATAAAATACAAAATGTATTGGTCACGAAAGGTTACCGCATTGATGAGTTGGAATTTGTCATTGGCACATTTTATTTAAGGTACGGCTCAAGTGGGTGTTATGCTAATGCCATGAGACCGAGAAGGATGAGGTGCTTGATGCTGTGGATATTCTTTTTAACAACCTATGACGGAGATTATATCATATTACGTATTTATGTGTTTTATAACAGCATTGTACCATCGCACCAAAGGCAGTGAATCAGCGGGGACAGTGCGCATCTGGAGACAGAGATGGACACAGTCTCATTATCTGTTATCAAGAGTGGCAGCTCCCGACCGGCTGCTCGCAGTATGACGGACGCACGCACGCACGCACGCACGCAGGCGCACACAAAATGACTCTTGTTAGTCACTCCACCGCAAAGACACACACATAAACGGTGCGTGTCTGCCTGTGTGTTTGCACGGGAGACTGGTGAGTCACTTTGGCTCAGCGGGAGCAGTCCAAACCCAATCATCCCAGGCCCAAATCGGCCTCTCCCCCCCCCCCCCCAGAGACCTGCTGCTCTTCGTCTCTCTGGCTTTGTGCGCTTCCGTTTGTCTCCTTCCCGGTCTTTCCTTCTCTCGCCCTCCCTCTCTCCCTCCCTCCCTCCCTCGCTATTATCTCGGCCTCTTCTTTCCCTTTATCTCTCATCCATCTTTCTCATTATTTTCCCATTGCCGTTGCTCTTATATCGTTCTCTGCATCGCCCCCCATCCCTCGCCCATGCTCTCTCAATTTTTCATCCCGGCAGCTTTTAACGTGTCCTGTCACTCATCCGTTTTTTTTTTTTTAGATTTTTTCCTCATTTTACTCACTCATGTTTTACCCTCTGGTTTAGTCTCCGGCAATATCCCCACATTGGCCAAATGTAAGCGTTTATGTAGACCTTGTGAACGGCGGTACCCTCCGCTCAGTCTTTCTGTCCTTAAGTCATTAAGAAGATATTACATTTCCCCTTCACCTCGTTCTGTTTTTCTTTCATTTCCTCTCCTCTCCACAAAGACAGACAGACAGACAAGTGGTCAGACACACAGGAAACTACAGAAAAAAACAAAAAAAACATTGAATTGAGTTTAAATTTCTCTATCTATTGCACGAGCTGTCACCATGGCAACAATAGGGATGGGGCCCTGTCCACCTTGGCTTCTAATTAATGAATAAATGATGCTGCCAGAAGATGCCTACTTTGCTGCTGCTTCTCTGTGTGTGTGCATGTGTGTGTGTGTGCGTGTGTGTTGAGAGATAAAATAGCAAGGGAAAGAGAAAGGGGGGGGGGGAGGAACCAAAATAAAATAAATGTGTGTGTCTCGTTAGCATTGCCGTTAGTGTTATTAGTGTGTGTACGTTGGCGTGACAAGCAGTGGGATACAAACTGAGGCAGAAAGACGGCAATGGAAAAAAAGAAGCTGCTTGGTGTGTCTTCAGGCGAGTTGGGGGAGAAAGCTTATTGAGTGGGGAATACAACACCACAAGGCGAGCGGTGGCAATTAAGAGCGTTGTGTTTGTGAATCAAGCAGGACATCAACTTTTCCTTTCATGGGTCCGCCCTGTCGCTGGCCGTCTTTTTTTCTTCCGTCGCCATTTTAGCCCCGGTGGCGTTTATCTCGGCAGATGATGCGGCACAAAACGACGTCTCTTTTGTCATGTATCCGGCGGACCATTTGCTTAACCTAGGACCAGCCGTTTTCCAGTAAAGGGGGACCGTTAGCGCAAAGCGATGTTCACGGCACGGAAGATACAACTGAAAGAGCAACGACGCAAAAATCATTTCAACAGCGCGGAATCTGCACAACGCCAGACAAACTCACTGCCCCGCCATCACGTGGGGGCCACGAAGCCTTCTCTCCTTGAACATAACAAGTGAAACAAACACAAAACAAATGACAAAATATGAACAGTGGAAAAGGTATATGTTGTATGTAAAACACGACTATATTCAATATTCAACATAGAATGAAAAAAAAAATGAAATATTTATTTCTCGGGGTCTCTAGGTACAGCTGCTGGCCGAAATGAGTCACTGGCGAGAGAAAAAAAACTCTGCCTTTGTTTTTTTGGAACTGAATCTCTGCCTCGTAACTCAACAATAGAATAAAGTTGGAATCATTTGAAACGTTCGCAATTAAAAGCCTGTCCTGGTAACACCGTATGAATGAATCCTTTTCTTCGCTTATTTGTATTTTTTATTTATTTATTTATTTATTTATTTTATCCCTCCCTTCTCCCCGGCTGTCCCAATTTACTTGCAATCCCGTCTCCTCTCCTCACTTTCGCATTCGGATGTGCTCGACTGGCTGAGGCCGAGCACAACACCTCTTCATTTCCCTCGGAGAGAGAATACATTTTCTCTTTAGCTCACCGCAACTCTTTCGCGAGCGTCTCATTTGCTCTCAGCCACCTCTTATCCCTCTCTCGGGATTCCTGTCTCGCCGCCATGGTCCACCTCTCCTCATCACCCACGACTCTGCCTCTTTTTCCTCCCTCTGTTTTTTTTCCCCCCCCCTTCATCCGCCCCGAAACTTGGCCTCAGTCTCGAGTTGACCGTCGACTTCACATTCCGGCGTTTTTCGACGTGCCGCGTTCTATCCACCAACGCTCCACTCTCCGCATTTGCCTTCGTCCTTGGCTTTAATCCGACAAACACCCCTGTCTCGTCTGTGCTCTCTCTCAGCAATGGAGGTGTCTTTCAGTTCAAATACATGCCATTTGCCACTTTTACGTAACCAAGCCTAAGTTGCCAAAGCCACAGAAAAACTCTGACGTAACATAAAAAAAAAAAAACGCTCAACATGGCAGTTATTTGACCAGGTCACGATCAAATCTGCACATTGTTATTATATAGACCATGTTCTGATTCCCTACCATCTTATGACATGATTAGAGATAAAAGTACGGTCTAAAGTATAAATGTTTGCTAAGCCTCTGCGTCTGTGAGCTTGACCTTCTCTCAGTCTCTCTCTCCTTTTTATCCCCTGCTTTTGTCTATGCATCCTGGCTGGCCGCCAACGGAACAAACAAACGAGCCCAAAACGCAGCGCTCTGCATCTGTATCTCTCCCTGTGGTTTTTCTTCTCATCCCTTGTTCTGTCTGCCCCCCCCCCCCCCCCCCCCCCCCCCCCCCCCCCCCCCCCCCCCCCCCCCCCCCTCTTCCCCCTCCCCATGTTGCACTGGTGTTTGCGGGTTCCTATTGTGCTGCGTTCATTCACTCGTGTTTCAACAGTTTCACTTCAGCATCAATACAGTCATTATTGTATTCATTTTTTGACACCCTGCTGAGTCGTTCTTTTTGTTTTTTGTTGCTCTGCCCCCTGCACGGTTTCTCCCTCCGACGATTTCAAAAACACTTTCCTCGTTTCATGCACATTTCGCGCACGTGCCTCCCCTGTCCTCTCGCTCGCTCTCACTCACTCTCTCATTGTGCCGTGTTGTCATGCATGGCCGAATGGGACACAGAGAGAGTTTCTGCCGCTCCGCCGGCGCTGTCCAAATCGAAATCCTGATAAGCGTGTCTGTGGGTGAACTGCTCTGTGCATAAATGTTTGCGTTTGTCCACCTAAGCACCTGTTATGCAGGAACAAACAGTGAGGGAGTGAATGTCTGAATGTGTGTGTGTGTGTGTGTGTGTGTGTGTGTGTCCCGACTTAAGTGTATTTGTACACGGGAGCACTTTACTGCGCTCAAACCTCACAAACGGGCCCGTGTCCTTTCTTTGCTTTTTTTTTGTGTGAAATAGTTGTGTGAGGTTTCCCTCCTCTGGGGATTGTGTTACTTTTACTGCTCAGTCTTCATTAAATCCTAGCCAGCTGTGGGTTACTGTGTGTGAATGTGTGAGTTTTAGCTTCCGTGTGTGTCTATGTGAACCCCCCCCCCCCTCCCATCCTCCAGCCTGAGTGGCCCCTCCTGGGATATCATAACTACCTCCACCTGGCTCTCTCCTCATCTTCCTGTATCAGAGCTATCAGACCAGCCCTCACTTCTGGCTTCCATCAAACATGGCCTGTCAGATCTATGTGCCCACACACAAAGGGAAACTGCACGCGCACCCACGCGCGCGCGCACGCACACACACCCACACACACACACAAACAAAAATGAACGTAAACAAAAGAGAGCAACTCATATGCAAATACAAATCTAATGGGACAATTATTTGAAAAAAATAAAAAATCAGTCAAAAGGGTTGATTAGAAACAACAAAAACATTTCAAGGGTTCCAAAAACAAAGGCTTTTGTTCCATTACTGTCAGGCCCTCTCCAGACTTTAAAACCAGACTGCCCCCTGCTGGAAAGTCAGAACAACAACAACTAAACAAACCATCTGGAATCCTCTGTGCAGCACCTGCCGTCTCCGAAAGCGAGAGGAAAAAAAAAACGTTAACAAACAATAAACACTAATGTGGCTCATTTCGAAGCGACACACAAAAAGATTGACGACGAGTGCAGTCGAGGAGGTCGTTCAAATGAGCAGAGGCGGATCCCATTTTCAACACAGCTATGTTTACGCGGATTTTGGAAATCTAAGAAGAGAAGTGATAAGGGAACAATGTGCCTGAGATGAATCTTACACCCTTGATTAAAACTGTAATGGCAAAGATTACATCTTACGTCGCCTTGGGTCTGTTCTGTGCTCATCCTATGCTTTAAGTCTTTGTTACGTCTGTCGGCTTGTTTTTTGTTTTTTTTATTTCAACTCCATTAGACTGCTTCTACCCGTCTCCCATCTGCCTGGCTGTCAGTTAACTTCCTTCCTCGTGCCTGCCTGGTCGTGACGTTTTACGGTTCTCCGGCGCCATGTGGCCAGCCAAGCAGAACTCATGCCTCTGAAAACCGTGTCCTGCAGCTCAGGAGAGGAACACCTTATATATCCACAGCACAGAACCTCGGGCAAAGTCGGCTTAGAGGAGTCCTGACACCAGAAGTCAAATCGCACACGTTTTATAATCAGGGTTTCTATCTGGGTTTAATGGGAACAGATCACAAATTGGGTCCCAGGCCGACCATACCTCATAGTTGACGGGAACATGCGAGGTTAATGGTGTGCAGCCAACCGGGACCGCACCAGCATTGACTGATAATTCCATAGTTTCACCTGGTATGTGGCCACATTTATGAATGGATCTTTTCTCGATCTGATGATGCTTAGCAAATGGACAGAGAGTACATGCTGTTTACTGCGAAAGACACAAATGCTCTGGTATCAAATATCACACAGAACCAAGTACAAGAAGATGGTCAGACAGGTGCATAACCAGATAAACAGAACAGGCAGAAACACAGATGGATGGGCAATCTGGCACTGTAAAGTGCCAGGACACCCGAATCCCAATTAGTGTACAGCTTGCCAAAAACCAAACCAACTCGGAACAACACCATTGTGACAATGTCCTGTGGTCATTCTAACTTATCCGCGTTTAATCCCGCAGCTTTGGTTGCATTATGGAGACGAAAACCTGGGTGCAAGGCAATAAGCCCATGGTAGGCTGGTGTGTGTGTGTGATTTACGTGTGTGTGTGTCCTAAACCAGCACCAGCAAACAAGCCAACAGCACCAGCTTTGCGCAGTGGAGACAGCTGCTGACATCTGGCAGCAGCCTGTCTTGGCTGGAAAACCGGCTATAACCACATTAACCGAGGGCAAATTCAAGTCATACCCTGGACCGATGCTCACGTTCAGTTTTATGCCTTTTTAACTTAATGGAAAAACCCGGGGTTGAAATTATGCAAACGCATAAACACAAGGACACAATCCGCCCCCCGTTGGCTCCAACCTGGTGAGATGACTGATTATTATCAAATGTTTTTCGACGTTAAACGTCGAGAAAAAAAAAGAGAGAAATGCAGCCAAGTTGTTTTGGCCTCTTCAGCTCCAATGTGGTTTGTGAAACTATGAGAAAATAACCATATGTGACAACATAATTCAATACAGACATGTAAGACCTGTTTCGCTCCGTTGGACTGAGCAGAAATGGCGCAATGCCGTCGGTTAAAATCCGTAAAAAGTCTTCCTCGAAGAAAATGAATAATGATATGCAATTGAGAGAGACCCGAGCGACGGGTTACATTTTGAGATGAATGATGACAAACGGACTTGCTGGAAGGTTCTGTCCACGGCCTAAGACGGATAACTTCCCAACAAATATCAGACAATAACTCGAAATGCCCCCCCCCCATCACTCTAGTTGCAGTGGTTGTGAAGGGCACAGACAGGTAGGGGTGTTGACAAGCTAAACTGAGGGCGGGGGGCAGAGGCGTCTTGATTGATGTGTCGCAGAACTAATCGGACGGTTTGACTGCTTTACAACCAGGGTGATAAATCGAAACAACCTGAATATGTAAATCTGAAACATGTAAAAAAAAATTATTACGGTTCATTTCATTTCTCACCTTCCAAGTACAAACCGACACTAGCATTTAAAATGTGCTTGTTAGCCTTAGAAATGAATGACCTTAGGTTATATGCAACACAATGGCAGGTCAAGTGAGGTTACCTCACCATGTAATTTCATTTGGATTATTTTCAATTATCAAATGCAAGAATAGCCCATATAGTCATTTTACAAAGGGAGTGCTTCATGGTCAGTATTGAGAGGAGGCTTATGTACTTGTGGCAAGTGGATAATGGTAGCCTTGAAAAAAAAAAAAAAAAAGAGGAAAGCTACTCTTGAAGGGTCCATTCTTAAAGTGCTAAATCGAGTCTACAATACTATTACAAAGGGAGTGCTTCATGGTCAGTATTGAGAGGAGGCTTATGTACTTGTGGCAAGTGGATAATGGTAGCCTTGAAAAAAAAAAAAAAAAAGAGGAAAGCTACTCTTGAAGGGTCCATTCTTAAAGTGCTAAATCGAGTCTACAATACTATAAATGGATGGCTGTCATTGATACAATCTCCATCATATTGTGGTCACATTTTTTTGGTTTGATAAATCCGACTTTAGATCCGAAATTGTCTGATACAATGAACTGGCTGTACCCTGGCAAGTTATTGGTTATTGATAAGCACACTCCACTGAATAGTCTAACAAACTGTCAAATTCATATTAATATGTAGTTTAATATATTTTAAGAAATCAATCGGCTGAGATGTTTTGCCTCATCATCATATTATATTATCGTATTCCAAAAGACCTTTGTGAGAAATATTTGACGATTAATGTCACATTTTGCCAACTAATCTAACTTGCGACACTTGCGATCTGATTTTACTTCCATTAAGACTTGGGTCAATGGTTATGTGCATTGTAAACATGAAGCTCCATTCTACAGTAGAGAAAAATAAATGGTGCTGCCGTAATCTACACACAATTTCATTAAAGCTGCGAGATGCAACGACATTTCACAGGGGGTTTGTTGAAGACTTTGTTGAAGTGATCCAAGCACCTCTTTTCCCAATTCTCCTTATTAAATTAAACCAAACAGCCTGATTTCAAGCATTAGGCCCGGGGATAAAATGAAAGTTCGACCCCCGCCACTGATAAAGCACCGGGAATTTAACGAACCCTGCAAAAAACAGTCTCATCAAGGCGGGTGCGATGATTTACATTGCCCCGGGGGATTTCCTTTTCCCTTTGCCTTGTTTTGCAATAAAACTAACGTGGGAGCCAAATCAAATAGTCTCGACACCAATTGTATTTTCCTCTACTTCCTCTACTAGTTTGCACCTAAAAATGAATAGCGTTTGGCCATCGTGTAGCCCCATTTGGGGGGAATAGACATAAATGTGCAAATACGTTCAGTCATATTCACTGTCAAGGAACAGAGTCCGTCGGTACTGCACACACACACCAAAACACTCTCACAGACCGGCGTTTACTCACGTGGTGAAGGCAGGGTTGTATTTGGCCCCCAGGTAGTACGAGTACAGATTGAACATGCCAATCATGAAGGCCACGAACACCATGATGAAGATGACCATGAACTTAAAGATGTCTTTGACGGTGCGCCCCAGGGAGATCTGCAGTGGGCCGAAGCTCTCATTGGCTGGCAGGATGTAGGCGATGCGCGAAAAGCTCAGCACCACAGCGATGGCGTACAGACCCTCGGAGATGATTTGGGGGTCGGACGGGCGCCACTTGTTCCTGGCTGAACAAGGAGTGGAACAAATGTGCAATCTGTGTTACTGGAAGGGAAACCGCCGAGTCAAACCAGATATTGATCTGTGATGCGATTTCTGATTTGAAGCCAAACGTGTTAGGTATCGCTTAAATCCTGGACCACAATTAAAAGAAAAAGCAAGTGAAAGAAAGAAGTGGCCTTTTTACGGACTGAACAGTGAACATCTAAAACTAAGCACGGACAGCATACATAACGTTTATAAAGTTCAGTGGAGATCAGGGTGGATGCATAGGAGACAGGTTATGGGGATTATAATTGACACTTCAAGACACGTTCATGTATTGACTGATGTGTCATGACAGAGTCAGGCCACCAGATGACAGCACTGATGAAGGTTCCCCTACGGGCTGCCAAGACGTTTGCGGAGCGGGATTTGTGTTTCGCTGACAAGGAGGCGCTTTAAGTGCGGAAGTGAGGATTCTCCGATTATCTGACTCTATGATGGCGCGTTTTCCCAATTTCTTTCATAACCAGAGAGCGTAGGGATTCATTCTGGTTTCAACAACTTGAGGTAAGCGATAACATTTTGGTCTATATGGCAAATTCCGCTCAGGATTGTGCTATTCATCACAAATACTCATCTGATTCGCTTAGCCTTATCAATGGCGCGGCCCAGCATTTCCAGATGCTTGCAAAAGCCCTTCATTTGATCATGTGGTGTCAAATATGTCTTTTTCAGCGAGAAAAGGTGGATAGGCACGGATGCAATTTAACCTTCGCGGTAATGCACTTAAATGTTGCATGCAAACAGTGAATAAGCAGAAGACAGGAAAGCAAAATAGATGTGAAAAGAGCAGGATTGTTATAATAAACAGGGAAAATGATCAATGACTGACATCGTACGCCACATACAGACTGGGTTTACCAACATTAATGGCACGGTTTACCAAAAGTGAAGTAAGCCACTTCATCAGGCAGTAAAGCGTTGCTAATGTCTTCGTCTGGTACGTGCAAATCCACATACTGCTGAGCTTTGGTCGCCTTGAGAAATGCCATGAAGCGGGCCGTGAACGACGCCGCGAAGATGGAGAGCATGCCGAAATCCAGGACGTTCCAAAGGTGCATCACGTACTCCCTGGGCCCGTCGGTCCAGATCTCCTTACATTCGGACCAAATCATACCTGAGGACACACGGGGACCACACGGAGACATGGACAATCAACGCACGTGAATAAACTGCGGAAAGAGCGGGAAAACAAGTACACAACAGACACAGAAGGTCACGCGCGCGCGCACGCACACACACACACACACACACACACAGGAAACCCAATTGCTCCTACACAGCCCACTCTGTCAGTCATTATTTGGAGCCGGGAAACAAGGAGAACACTCCTGAAACGGCTCTCTGATTGGTATCATCTATAGAACAATTACTGGGCCTTCAAAGCAGGCTACTTGAATCACAACTAGCCTGGGCTGCACACACGTGCGCCCGTGACAAGAAGAATGACCCCGGATGGGAGAGAAAGGCGTCGTGACGTGTGAGCAAGTAAAAACAGGACCAATCCGTATGTCACACATAATGCTATATGTGTGCTGCGTGTGCGTAGACAGAAATGAGAGGGGACTCAGCAGACGGGAGGCAGCTGAGGTTCCGACAGGTATCGCCCCTTGGTCTTCCAGTTTGTCGCGGTCTTTGGTTCAACATCTCAGTCCGTCACGGCTGCCTCCTCATGTGCCATACAATCCACTCTGCACTTTCACGTGCCCTTCCTCAGCAGGCCCTGTCTTTTCCCTGTTTCTTTTTTTTTTTTTTCCCCCCTCTATCCCTCCTCAGCATCACCTCCGAATTCCCCTCGGGCTAATTGAGAGGCCTCAGCATGGCCAGTGCTTCGACATAATCGGGCCTAGGCTGCATCCATCCAGGAAACCTCTATTTGATCCCTGGAAGATAAAAGAGAATGAAGTGGTATATTTCCGTAGCCCAGGCTTTTATCCACGTGGTCGGTAAGGTGCTGGATTCATGTTTTATTCTGTCTCGAAGCGGGTGGGGAAAAAAAAGTTCACCGAACTTTCCAGGAACACTTCTGATTCATGGGGAGTTGCGTTGTATAAATATGAAAAAGATAAGAAAAAAAAAAAAAAACATTGCAATACAATCTTTATCCCATCATCTTAATAAAACACATTCATATTGATTAGAACCAGGAAGCGATTTGCCAATGTGCCGTGTCAAGGTTATTGCTTATCATGATGGAGAATGTGCCCTTGACCATGTCTCCCTTATGTGTATTAGCATTTTTATTGGCTCCGACTCGCAAACTGAATTCCACAGCGTGGCCGTGCGCCGTGCGTGAAGGCGGGAGGGCAACTCACCCAACACCCACTTCATGATCAGCATCTCTGTCCAGGAGAACTGGGTGGTCTTGACCCTGAACACCTGTCGCGGGTGGTCTGTGATGGTCTCGTTGGGCAGATTCGTGACGCCGTCAAAGCGGTCAGAGGCGTTGATCACCAGCAGGCCCAGGAAGATGGTGAAGGAGACGGCGTGAGCCACAAACTTCATGAAGGGGCTTCTCAGGATCTGACCGATCTGGGAGAGCACGAGCCAGGGAAACAAAAAGACATTGCAATGATATACATATCAATGACTGAAAGTTATAAGTGAGATTAGGGTTATCTTTTTAAACCGGAACGCGTACACTCTATGTGTCGGGACACACAAAGCTGAAAACAACAGTGACCTGGTAAGGTGGATGTGTGTGGACCACATTATAGATGGTCATTTTATACATTTTTAACGTGACGCCACCGAGTAAGGGGTTCTTGCGATTGTCAAATCCCACCGATCCCTGTAATGAACCGTACACGTGAACAGGATGTCGAGACGCGTTAAACCAAAATCGATTTTTGCGCCAGGGAGTCATGCCGAACCACAACCATGTGTGAGTCACTGCTTTCAAAGGCAGAAGCTGCTGCTCAAAACCAAACATTTTATAGTTCCAGATTTCCTAATCCCCAGCGATTACCGCAGAATACAGCCTCACTACACAGCCATCGTAGCAGACAAACAGCATCTGTTGCGATTCACGGCCTTAACCGGCGATCACTCGCGCAGCAACGGAATGACGGAACAATCGAGAGCACGTGGAAATTCACCATATGGGCGGGGGTAAGTAGCGTTGCACACGCCACTACACGGGGACTCTCTTGTCATTTCCCAGACGCGTGCCAAGATGGACAAATGCACATCCATGTACACGCAACGGAACACACACGGACACATAGACCCACGCGGAGCCCCGTGCCGACATCTGAGATCCCACCCATTCGCCACCGACCACGCCTGCTGTGTTCAATATTACCTGCCCACAGGACATCTCTACTCTCTGCATGCGCACTAACACGTACGATTCGCTAGCGGCTTCAGTGCCACATGCAACTAGGCCATGTGGGACGAGGTGGTCAGGGAAAATCGAAAGCCTGTACATCCCCCCCCCCCCCCCCCCCCCCCCCCCCCCCCCCCCCCCCCGCCCCGCCCCACCCCCCCCCCCCCCCTTCACTGATAAGGCTGACCCAGTTCACTCCGCCGTTTACATGAAATGGTCAAGTTAGATCAGAGCTATGACAACAAGCAGGCAGTAAAACCCATGAGCTTCCTCTTTTCTTTTTTTTTTTGCAGGGTGACGAATGCTGATTTCCTCTCCTCCGCCGCTGGCATCTGAGACTTAATAAAATAGGTTTGGTGTGAAATGGAAGTCCCTGAGGAATAGACTGGAGCTGCCGTGCCCTCTATTAGTCCCTAACCTGTTTCCACCGGGAAAAATCCAACCTGACGTGTACTCAGTGCAGACAGAAATCCACTCTAAATAATGAAAAATCAAGATGAGACTCAGAGCGGTTTCTTATGGTATCTTATCTTATAGATACATATATCAACTGTGTTTAAATAACAATAGATTTCTGGGAGTTTTCATTGTTCCGACTGGTCCTCACTTCTCCGTAACACATACACGGTTATGCATCACATTTGTGATCACAGATTATGCGCCAGCAAATCCCTGACCAAAACTACTATGATCGAAACTACACATTTTTTCCATCTTTTGTGACATACTGTATGTCAGGGAACTATTCAATAATGTCCAAGCATTCCATCTCAGGTAAATGGATTGAGAACTTGTCCCACGGGTATTGTTTGTTTGTGGTGTCAGTTTGAATATGCCAAAAGAAAAGAAGAGAAATGACAAAAAAAAAAAAAAAAAGACTGCGAAAATGACAGAGACGCAGAAGAAGAGCCAAAGGAAATCATTAGGGTGAGTAAAATAATCAAAAACCCCCAACCCGAGCTAGTCAGAACGCATCGAAACCTTAGAGCAAATGAAATGGGTGACAGCCTGCAGGAAAGTAATTAAAGAAACTAATCATTAGCTAACACGGAGGTGTGGGAGCACTATGCAGCATTTATAAATGCCAGCCTATCATTGTCAAACTCTTTGTGATAGCTGGTATAATTAACATAAATAAATAGCCTCTATGCAATGGGTGGGGAACCAAGTCTAGGGTCTGGACCACAAGACAATTCTTACATAGCGAAAAAAAAAACATCTCAGAAAGAGTGAAAAAGTTTTTGTGACAGCAATTCATCTTAAAAAAAATAAAATAAAAATAACTCGTATGTTTCATATGTCCATCACGGTGCTACTTCCTGGCTTTTCAAACAAAAAAACGAAATAAATGTAGTTGTTGTGTCTGGCAAACATCATGGTGACTGTCAAGAAAAGAAAAGCAGATGTGGAGTAATTGGCTTTCCAAGAAAAAGGACAAGGAATGAAGACAAGGCAGTCTGTGTGGCGCGCAGGGACGTGGTCGGAGTGATAAACAAAATGCCAATCGAGACTTTAATTACTGCTGGAGACAAGCAGCTGAACCAGGTGAGATGGATACGTCGACCGATATAAAGGTTATTTTAAGCACTCGAGTTTGGTGCCGAACAAGCAGCTCCAACGAGATGTCATTGTGACAGACCCGAAGTTGTGCAGCCCAAAAAACCTGATTCAGAGGGAGAATTTGTGTGGGAGAAATGTTGCGTGCGTTAAGCTGCGAGAACCAGACAAGGTTAAATAGGAAAAGTGTCAATGAACTACAGATATGAAATAGGCTACTGAAAAAATACTGAAGAAAACCACAATATAATCTAGTTTCTCTCGCTGGCCCGTGATGAAACAACGACCCACCGCCACCCAGACCTTTTTCTGCGTTAGATCCCTGTCGAGCTTGATATAATGGAGGAATTGATTTTTTTGTAAGCCACACGTAGTACACCCAAAGGTGATCATTTGATGTGCAATTTTTCTTTTTTTTGGCCGGTGACAAAATGTGTACTTTTTTGGAAAGTGGCCTTTTCACAGAGGGAGCCCAAGCCAAATGATTCAAATGATTGCCACTTTATTTATCATAAACATTAATCAAGAAGGTTTCTGCGCGCTTCGCCCCTTGAGCTCGAATTTTCTTTATAAAAAAAAAAAAACTAAAACGGGGATTTCCACAAAAAAAAAAAAAAAAAAAAAAAATCAAAAGCAAAGGCCAAAAAAAAAAAAAAAAATCAAAAGCAAAGGCCTATTCAGCCACCAGATGAAAGGAAAACCTTTATTGGAACCGAGCAGAATGTGAATCTCTTGCTTCTCACCTCAGTGCTTTTGAATATGAAAGGGAGAAAATTGTGCATTTTACTGGCCAGCAAGAATAGAAAAAATAATAATAATAACTGCTTTGACTTCTGAACAATACGGTGGCGAAACCGGAGGAAAAATTGGTTTGACATGAAGATGAAAAGTAAACCGAAGGAAGTGGAAAGGAAATACATGTATCAGCCATTTGATGTGCAAACAACGCAGAATCATTGAACTGCAAAACACTGACAAGGTCAGGACAACACGCTCCCTCCGCTCCGCTCCTACAAACTATCTACATCTCCTGAGAAGTCATTTGTGTTTCGTCGTTCGTCTTTTCTCACTCACACATGAGCCACATCTCAAGGTACTCACTGTACTGACAGCCTACATTACATTAAGTAAATAAAGTCACCGATGGCCACGGGGCTATGAGTAAACATTGGCAAATTCTACCCAATCGTCACATTTTCGAAGGTAATTGGGTACGCATCAAGTAGCGCGCTGACAAACTAATGAATCCGTGTATAATAAATCACAAGAGGCAGACTTTATTCTGGGAAGCAGTTTTTTTTCTGTGCAAATGTAACCAAATATTGAAGCGGAGTTATTCTTTGAGAATTGCACGGCGCTTGTGGCAGGAGCAAGGAACCTGACATCTTCTCTCTCTTTTTTTTTTTTTTTTAAATCCCATTTTTGTTTTTCCTCTCCTTCCGTGTTTGCTCTCCCATCTGCCACTCTCGTAAGGCTGCCGCGTATATTCCCATGCGCATCCGCACATTGTCTCCAATCACTTTGGACAGGTTTTTTTTCTCATCTTTCACCATTTCCAATCAACGAGAAACCTTCTGTACCAAAGCGCCTCTGATTCTACATTATTGTATTTCGCTTGGGAGACCTCCAGAGAAATGATATCCATGTCTGCCCCCCATGACCCCCTACTTATCTTCGATCAACAATATCAATATCTTCTTCGGCTCTCCCCCGGCTGATATCAAATGCAATATGTTTTGGGCGTCCCGATAATAGTGTGTCGCGGTGCCGTGAAAACGGAGAATAATGTGGGCTGTAAGACATGAGCGCTTGATGAGATGAGCCCAACGAAATGGCCTGATTAGAACCAGGTGTGCGAGGGCGACCAGAACACATCAAAGCTTTCTCCCGGCAGCTTTTGTCTGTCTAGATTTATTTTGTGATTCCACTCTGTCTTTATTTGTTTCATAATCCAACCTATTTAATAGGCCTCTTTGTCTCAGCTGGGTTGGCCATCACGTTATTACCCTGTGTGCGTAAACAACAATTTTGTCAGTCCGGGCTTAGCTTGATTAAAAATGTTATTTTAATGGTAAACCCTGCTTCGGCCTTTCCATCATCTATATTATCGGTATTTAGCCGGTCTATTAAAAAATCACATACATAATAATAGCAATAATAATGATATTGCACAGTGACAAGGTGTTGTGTTAATATTTCTCCACACTGTGACCTTCTCCCCGTTCCCTCTGCTGCGTCAAAAAATGACAAGGGGGCTCATCGGTTGATTCATAATCAAATATAACCATGCCATCATCGACCAAACACACACTCAAATGAACATAAGTCACACCTAACACTCTAATGTCCTTGACCCCATTTCTGAGGTGTGTGCACGAAGGCAAGCACGCACACACGCACACACACACAGACACACAAACTGATTGATAGCTCTGTCATTTCACATATTATAATTTTCTTGATGGCGACACCAAAAGGCAATAACGTGCTTCAGGGCCCCATAATCCGATGGTCATCCTATAGTGTTACGCGAATCTGTTATGCTCTTAGCCACACTCATCATTTGGTCTGTGTGTTGACAACTAATGGGTGGAGTACCGTTAAATGACACCACATCACTGTAAAATAAACCTAATTCTAAGAAGCATAAAGCATTTCTGCATTAGGATGTGTGAAGAAACAAAATAAATATACAGAGGGAGATATGAATGTTTTAAACATGGAAAACGTGTACATTTACATTGACAGGCAAGCACATGAGAGTTTGCAGCAGCACAGTGGCATTTTGGGTTGGCTGAAGCTGCCCCATGATAGAGCAAACTGCTAAAACGACATTCTCAGTCCACAGCAAGTGTCTTTGACTGCAAGCTACAGCAATACTACTTTTGCGTGCGCGTGTGTGCGTGTGTGGCTGTGTTTGATCTGCGGTTCAGTAGAAATAATTCGGCAAAGTGGTGTGCGTGGTCATACCTTGCTACATGGCATTATCCAGTAGGCAACGGCCAGGAAGGGCAAACCCACAGCGACCCCCAGCACTGTCCAGCATTTCACCCCCACGGACTGCTGCCTCAAACCAGGAAGGTTCTCATACCAGATAGTCAGCAGCTGCTGCTGGCAGTTTGGATGGGCGACAAACTATAGCGCCAGAGGGAGAAGAAATGTTAATGGATGTAGAATAAAGGGAAAAGCTGGATGAGGAACAGGGCATAAAGGTGAGAGGGAGAGGGAAAAAGAAAACAATCTCGCGTTATAATTGCAATTTTACACGATTAAAACCTGAAACTCCACACCATCAGCATTAAGAAGATTCCCAATACATCCAGAGGCAGAGGATGAGACAGATTCCTCCGTGTGAACAGTCCCATTCCGTTTAAAGTGGTGTATGCATATTTAAAGTTGGACTGGACAAAAGCAGCCCCCCCGCCCCCGGGAGAAATACCTTTCACCTGAAATATCTGTATGCTGCACATGGCACTTTCGAGTGCAATTTCATTTAAATGGATGCATTGAGAGTAAAATGAATACAATTCAGAATTATACTGTATTCATGAGGAGGACTCGTGGTACTGTGATTTATGTGAATACTCAAGGTTTTCCTTATTCAATTGTGCAGGCTGCCTTTCTATTCAGAGCAAACCTATTTGGGCATTTTCAAAATCAAAATATGGTATTCACAGCACGGTTATATTCACAGCTGCCACTTGGCTCTTGAAGGCAAAAAAAAAAAAAAAAATGCCAACAAGTGGGTTGGTAAATTTAACAAACAGCGTGCGAAAGAGAGCAGACTGCAATTAAGGATTAGTGAATTTTCGCGACCGGAGTACGTCGGCATCGTTATCTGAGGTTCGGCCAGGAATATTACCGAGGATGTCAGAAATTAAAGCCACCGCTGGTCTGTTGAGACGGGAGAGGATGAATGTTTTCGTCCCTGCCGCAGGAAGGATGTGGTCAACGGAGCAATCAATGCTCATTAGACGGTCCTCCAGAGAAACAAACAGATTCTGGGTTTGCGTTCTGTTTATCAGTCACATCCAAGAGCTCCGAAACAGGTTAATTCAGGTCAAATCTTTGATTTTCCTTTTTTCTTTATTTTTCTTCATTTTGTCCCCTCCACCAGTCTTTCAGTGCCCCTTCCCCGATCAGCCTCAGGGTATAAATCTGGGCTGACGATTGACATCGTCTGCTCCCATTTGCACACCGAATCAGACACACACACACACACACACACACACACACACACACACACGTGCACCCTGTCATTTCTTCATTACACCACACACGTCACACAGACGCCATCATTATATTGTTTCTCACCGGTGTCCAGGGAAAACTCCATCAAACCACTGACCCATGACATGAACCCTCCCTGCATCCAGCAGCGCGCATCGCACAGTGAGGTTCCACCTGGTTTCCATGGTGATCTGTCCCTCCCCCCCCCCCCCCCCCCCCCCCCCCCCCCGTTACTTTGGTTACAGTGCACGCACACATCTTAGACGGGCTGTGTACTGCCCAGCACACACACTAACACGCACACAAGAATACACACTGGGTTGGCTTGGTTTGAAGAAAAAAAAGCAGCACATGAAGGTCAAACAGGAGCGTGTGTGTTTGGGTGTGTGAAAGTGAGAGTGTGTCAAGGTGAGATGGGGGAAAAGGGATTTGCTTTGACATTTTCTTAGAAAACCTCTGCTCAGCAGGGATTAGCTCCTGACATAGAGGCCAGTTTGTTGTTTACATAGGGTCCTGTGAGGCCACCCGCAAAAATACACAAACACTGAACAGACCGGTGCACAAAATGTCTCAGACACTAGGATGCATACACACACAAAAACATTTGAAGGTCAAATAAGCTGTAAAACTGCTGTAAGAAACGATTGGTATTTGGTGTCGTGGTGTACCGAATCTTTCGAGAGAATACTTAAAACCAGCATTCAAATATGTTCACCGTACAGCTAATCATTTGTGGATTTGAACAACCCCAAATGACAACATGATCCAAAGCAGTTGTGCTATCCACATTATTATGGCGTTTTAGGGGATGGAATCGGAGCAAACTGTAAATCATGGGCTGCCACTTATTTCCATTTGTGATCGTAGGTTGTGGATTCATTTATTATCTGCTGGCCAACTCACCTTTTTGACTTCATACTTGATGGCCAGCTTGATGCGGCTGAGGCAGGGTCGGTTGTAGGGCCTCGGAGGGCACTGGTCCACGTCACCATTCAGTATGGCCTCCACCTCCTCTGTGTTCCGACATAGGTCCAACACACCGACCACGAAGTCCTTACACTGCATGGACAGCTTACGGTAGTCATTCTGCGTAAGCCATGGGGGTTGCGAATGAGAGGTTTGAGTTAAAAGACAACGAGACAGTGAGCCATTGTTCAGCTGTATAAACACAGACGCGGGGACCGACCAAGAGTCATCAAGTCGTCAATGGCTGTTTTGTAGCTTTGCAAACAATGTTCATGAAAGATTAAGAGTCACTTTTTACATTTTAAGTAATGGCTTGAAGACGCTTTTGCCTTCGACGCTTGTTGGTCAGCAGCTGGATGATTTACATTTTGGAAATAATTCCAAAATGCCATCAATGTGTTTTGGTTGAATGGAATAAAGGGCAATGGAAAATGTTGACCCGCTACACTGCACAATTCCTATCAGACCTTTCAACCCTCTTTCTTCCTCCTCCTATAATAACAAATAACAAATGCTCCCTCGGACCCCCTCCCCCCTTTCACAGCTTTCTTTCCCGCACCACCATCCCTTTCACACCTTCCTCTACCTGCTCCTCCATTGGTTCAGTTGGTTGGAGCACGGAAGCAGTCTGCAGCCTGGAACTTCTGGCAGGTTTAGAATCCCTAATGAAGGATTCTCATTATGCATTCATTGCCTTGTTTGTGCTGCGTTCAAGCATACCATGACTGCGTGTTGGTAATCCCCAATTTCACCATTTACATAGAGAAACTGCATTTTGGGGCACCCACTGACCATACGTTTTTATTCCTCAGGCATGGGAACTGGACATTGGGATATGATGGAATTTGGTGTGATTTACTTTTAGGCCGCAAAGTGAAATAAATGAATTCCAATGTTGTGGAAACATGGGAAGTCAATGCCTAAGGGGTAGTCCAGGTTCATGAGTGCTTTCTGAATCAATGATATTTGCATATACACACATTTGGAATGCATACACACAGACACTCCTCACACACTGCATACGTGCAAATAATATATCGAATCTCAGATGACGCACTTTCTGCCTCAGAGTCTGCGATAAATTAGAAGAAAACAATGCTGTGAGACTGAATGTAACGTGGAGCAGAGTGAAAACGGATCCAGATGAGTGGACTCGGGGACACATGAACCGAGTCTTAAATGTGGAGGGAGGCAGGGAGAGGGAGGTGAGGAGGGATTAGAAGAAGAGAGAGAGAGAGAGAGAGAGAGAGAATTCACATCAGTAGACTTCAGCGAACACTCATCAGGTGACACCATCAGCCCATCACTTTTTTTTTTTTTTACTTCCTCCTCAGGCGCGTCTCTTAGCGAACAGTATAGAGTGAAACTAAATAAAACAAAAAATGGCACCGTCCTCTGCTTCACGTTCTGTTTATGTTTTTACCCAAAGGTACGCAGAGGGTGAGAGTGTGTTCCGTGTTTGCCCTGAGAGATTGGCGGGCTGTCTTGAGATATTAGAAGATGAATGTTAGGCCGTCAGGGATGTCCTGATGTACCTTAAGCCGGCACTCGACAGACATCTAAAATACAGAAACTACTCAAGCCACGATTTTACTAAAACTACGATTGCAAATACTGCCTCTGCGACTACTATACTACTACTAATAAGGATAATGATTATAATGGGGGTGTCGTCAGGCGGTCAGAGAATACACCAAGCCTCAGGAGTCCCTACCTGATATTGCTGATCACTGCCTTGTTATGGTCAGAAACGCCAATATTCCCATGGTCTCCAATGACTAAATTATTACTCAAGAAATGATAGGTATTTCGATTTCCAGAATTATTTGGAAGGAATGTGTCAATATCTTGCATTGATCATTTCTTCTCTATTACTGATCTAGCTGGGGCACTTTTGTGTCCCAGAAAAACGGCCCTTTTAGAGGTATAGATTTATTAACGGATTCAGTCATTTGATCTGACCACACCTGGGGTCCAACTTTGGATCAAGTGGCAACTCTGATGATTGTCTATCCCTCAGAGACATCTGTACCAACATGATTCGGAAGGCTCAATCGAATTATCATTCAGCCCTTCCTGCCCGTAAGAGTAAATTACTAAAAGCTCAGCCCAGCTCAGTCATTATTTATTCACCAATTCATCTCCCCCAGTCTTTCAGTAGTCTGCAAATTCAAATGCAGACACCGTATCTGTCCAGCAGAGGGAATCACCAATGCCTCTGCTTCTTAAGCCAAAATTATATTTTGGTTTCACGGTCCAGATAATCTTGAGCGTTATTTCCTTAAACCGAAAAATCTTAATCTAAACACGTCCTGTTTAAATGGTTTAATTTTTGCCTTTGAGATAGAATTCACACTATTGTTGCAAGCAAATGGTTTCCCACAGGCATTTGTTACTGTGTACATATATAACATAGTTGTTCCTAATCAATAATAATTATATAAAGTAAAAAATAATTCATAAAGTAATCTATCAATCTATCAATACTTGAATGTCCCTTTTTCGTGGCAATGATACTATTATATTTGCCTGGGGCATATAAAACAGGCCCTGGAATCCCTATTTTTCTTGCATGACCCCCCCCCAACCCCCCCCCAAAAAAAGGACTGTCTAAGCCTATCACTTCACTGTTTTAACAATATTTTATATTTTAGCTTAATGAGAGGATGACATGAAGAGGGACAGGGAGACAGAGGGGTGATAATGAGATGTTAATGAGACAGATGAGCTCCAACACTACTCTGGTCCCTCAGGTGGGCCCTTCTCATTAACTTGTCTGGAGGTGGGGAACAGAATGACAAGCAGAAAGGCGGAATGACAAACACAAAGGTGGGCAGAAAGGACAAATAGAAATGAGAAAAAGCCTTAGGGACACAGTACAGCACGCATTCGGCAAGACAAAAGGGAAGCAAATGAGCAGACACAGGGACATTGAAATGTTATCTGACCAGTGGTTAGAATGCACGATCATACATAAAAGTATAGAAAAACTAAAACAAAAGTTGAGCCAAATTATGCTAATATCTCCTCACAATCCACAAGCTCTTGGTTCTGCGTGTGTGTGTGTAGGTGTGTGTGTAACCAACATTAACAATTACACACATGAGCAACTTGCATCATGCACACACACACACATACATACATGCTATCTTAGAAATATTATCACAGAAGTGAGGTTGGTTTCAGAAACATGCATGTAATCATTTTCTAGGAAGCCGCCCAAAAATCTCTGCGGGCTGCGGTCACTTTTTGGTTGAGAAAAACCCTGACCACCGGCGAAAGGCAGGCTCTGAAAGAGGAGAGATGGCCTCACCTTAAATTCTGTCTCGATGTTGGCCAGTCTTGCAAGTTCATTGCTGAGCTCCAGCGCGGTCAGCACGGGGTCCTCGCTGCTGAGCGACAGGTAAGCGGCACTGGCCAGGCCCTTATAGGCGTTCATCCTGGAGCGGGAGTGACTGAAGGAGTCTATCTTCTGTTTCTCCACACACTCTGAACACTGACAGAAGTAGTCGTGTGGCCTTTCGATGCGCGCCCCCTTCGTCAGCAGGATGTGGACGATCTCGTACTCCTGGCAGTGGGCGGCCAGGATGACGGGCGTGACGTCGTGCGAAAAGCGCGTTCCATCCTCGTCGTAGGCGTAGAAGTCGTCGTCGCGCAACTCCTGCTCGAGGGGGCTCAAAGCCAGCCGGAGACCCCCGCCGAAGGCAGGGTGGGCCAGAACGGCTTCGACGATTCGGACATAACCCTTGGAAATGGCCAGGAGCAGGCCGTCACCGATCCTCGCCAAGCCGTCCTTCTTTAGCAGCAGCTCCGTCACTTCCAGGTGCTCATTGCCCACGGCCAGCTGCAAGGCGTTCTGGCCCATGTAGTCGACGCAGTTGAAATTAAGCGTTTTGGATTCTTCCAGCATTTTGCGGACCACGGGAATGTTGCCATATTCAGCAGCTTCCATGAAGCGTTCCTCCTCCGCGGTGAGGGGTGAGCCGCGTTCATTGAACATGTAGGCCGGGCCTCGCACTGCTTGGCGACGCCCCTTCTCCCTCAGCGTGGTGTGCCGGCGATGCATGGCTTCCACCCTGGTTTGTAAAATGAAGCGAAAGAGCAAAGGTTCATTCGATGGAGCCAGGAGAAAAAAATGTGCATTCACGATTCAGGGCAAACCAAGGGTGAAGTAGAGATGGATTAAAGATGGAGAGAGGAATCGAGAATATTATTAGTTACGTCAAACTTACCGCGGTAGAAAGGTTGAAAAAAAAAAAGTTGTTATGCAATGGTTATACGATAAGCAGTGTTATACAAACACAGACCTCTCCCCTGACACCAGAGAAAGCTCCAGCGAGACATCCGTTACAGATAATCCAGTATATGTTTCTGTCCAGATCAATGAACCAATAAGGTCAAAGTTCACTGCAGGGCCGTCTCAGGTCAACAGCTTTGATTGGCAAGAGAGAGACGGAGCTGTCGCCTTAATCCCTTTGGCATGAAAAACTCACTATGAGTCGGTGTCTCTTTGGCCAGTGGTAAAACTGTCTTCATCTAACATGGTATATGCATGCACACAGACGCGCACATGTATCTCTTGCTTTAGATAATGCTGTATGTCATTTTTTATTTATTTTTCCTTCCCACCTAGAGCACTATTTCCAACAGACAACATTTCTTTACAATTGAATTGCTCATAGTATTTAAAACATGCAAAGACCTCTCACCCTGCATTGTTACTATTGGGTATTTAAGGTCTTAAATATTTACCATGAAACTAGGCATTGTGTTAGTGGAAATGTATAGCCCATAACAGTTTACTTTCCCAGGGTGCAATACCCAATTCAGGCTTCGGCTTTAATTTACAAGATGTTAAAATGCACCGCACAGCACAGTAGGGATGACTTTTACTGAAGAGGATAAATTGAATCAAACTTGAATCATTTTAAAGAATAATTGGCTGCTATTGTCCACCCAAAAGACTGGCCAAAGCAATTTAAATATAATTCTGCACTTCTATGTTTACTGAATCGGAGCAGGGACTTTACAAATAAAAAGGTCAGGTTCAAAAGAAACAGGTAAGGTTATTAGTTAGTTCAGGCTATTTGTAATTCCCCTTGTGCGTGCGCGCACTTGTGTGTGTGTGTGCGTGTGTGCATGGGCACATCGAAGTAAAGGATGAAAATGAAAATCTGTACATAGTGGAAATATTCCCTGGGGCTGTCAAAGCATGTGGAATTGAGAAGATGAAGAAAACACTGTGGGAGAGTGGGAGCCCGTGTGTTTGCGTGTGTCCGTTTGTGAAGGAGAGACAGAGAAAGGCAAAGAGAGTGTGTTAGTGTGCGATTAAAAGGTCTGTAGCTCTTGATTGTCGATTTACACAATCAACTGTGTATGCCTGAGGCTGCAAAATCAATAGTAGATGCCAGCCTCTCTTTCTTACGTACACACACGCAGACACACACACAAACAAAGTGGCTGACTGCCTACTAAATGAGCACACTCAAAATTACATTTGTGCAAATGGTTCATCCATGTGGCAATATCATTAGCGTTAATACACACATGGACCCAAAATACATCATTGTCACATGTAAAAACGGACTTTATCAGGCTTATGGCGGCTGATTTTTGCTGACTATGTAAGACGCGTATAAGCCCATAGCTTGTCCTGGTGATTTACTACAATGTATTATGACGTAAGGTGTTACTCAAATAGCAAACACACATACATGCTGTCATAGGCCGTAGGTTTACATAGTCTTGCATTCATTTCATGCAGATGAAAAAAACAAAAAAAAAACACCACTTGCCTAAACACAACCCTAAGCTAAACGGCCCCTAAAATGGACTCACCCAAGAATCAAAGGTAGCTCAAAGGGAAATGCACAGATACAGAGAGAGGGAGAGAGTTGTAAGCATTGGAAAGATTCATTATAAATGAGGGGACAGTCCGACTGCCTGGCCATTTAGATAACCTTATAGTCAGGTCATGAATGGCCGTTTTCCATCTCTCTCATCTGTCTTCCTTTTCATCCATCTCTGACTGTTGGCGATTCTGATTTGAAATAGAATTTACCCACATTGCGTATGTGCGGAATGACAGTCACACCAACAAGAGGCAGACACAATGAAGATGGATGGACAGCGAGAAAGTGTGTTTGTGTTTGCATGTGCCCGTGTGTGTGTGTGTGTGTTTGTATAAGACGGGGGGGAAGATGAAGAAAAAGGAGTTAGTAGGAGGGATTGTGTTTTTGGATGTCTGCTTGTCCATCACATGCTGTTGTGAAAAATATATGTCTCTCATTGTTGTCATCACTGCAGCAGACCAGTTTCCCATTGCGGGTCCATGGGTGTCATGCTACTGTAGGAAGAGCTCCCACAACAATGTGTTACAAAATAGATAATTGTGATAATTGCCAGAAAGTAAGTAAGCCAGTATTGACAAACCTCTTGATTTGTAGTGGGATCAGCGGTGCGAGAAACCTTGTCACATTTCATTTGATGAGTTGTCAACAAATCATTTGAATAAACGGTATGATTGCATGAACCAGTAGTCCCCTTAACCCCATTGCACCAGTGAAGCCGACAGACCCTACCCAGCTCTCATTTTAATGCTGCATCTGAGTCGGAGGCTGGCGCAGATCACTCAGACAGTCTGTCCGAGTAACCAGTTTCCTCTCCTATTAAAAACAAAACTGCCAGGAAAAGGAAGACACACTCTTGAAACATTGCTTCTGGAGATTCCAAACATAACTTCATCTCCAACATACCACTGTAGATACTGTATGTTCCTCCGGACAAGGATCTTAAGCCAATATGTGTGATATTTAGATAATATTAAGAGACAGGTATGGTGAAAAAAGTCTGTTTTTAAGACATGCCAAAGCTTAGTTCAGTGAGTTGAATAGTTCTGCGAAGAAAGCCATCATTTCTAAAACATCACCCGGGGCTACAAGGCACCTGTACAACGTAATTAGGTATAATAGTTTAATGCCATTATTAAACATGGCCAAATGGGCTTTCCTCATACATTTCTTTCTCATCTAGGAAAAAGTCACTGGGAATGAAAAGGAAAAAAAATTGAATATATGAATGTATTGCTCACTTAAGTTTAGGAAATGTCTCTTTCTGAGGCTAGAGCGCCATGGTATCAGTTCAAGCTTCAACCACATCATCCCAATAACCAGTAAAGATAAGAAAAAGACCCCATTTTGAAAACATTGCGCCAAGAATAAGTTTTGCCTCGGCCGGAAAATTCACAGAGCTGACTAATGGGTAATTACTTTATCAGTGCACTGACATTCGGCGTACACTTGAAAAGGAATACACTCTGCGCTCGCGCTCTCTTTCTTTATCAAATCCACACACACACTTTGACACTGTCAAGCAGCAAATTGCCAATTTATAAGATCAAAGCTTGAGATGCTCACCATAGTTCCCTGGTAATGAGAAACAGGCCCGTTCGGCCTTCTCTCACTCTCTTTCACACATTTCATGTGGTCAGGCACCGGCGAGAGCGTGCGTGCATGCAAGCTGAGCACTGGTGTATCAAAGCGACAGAAGCTGGGAAGATCAAAGACCCAACACTGAGGCCTGCCATTCTCGATATCTCATAGTCATAGCTACGCTGGCAATGCTACATGACAAGTGTCATCATTCATATCCTATCACGTCCCAGTGGTTGTTTGGTTCATGGATGCAATGGACTTCAACCATCAAATGTGCTTGTGAGCAGAGTGAAATAGCTACATGATGTAATACAACGCAAATAGGCATTATATTTGAATTTGAATTTTCCAATTCCAATGAGGGTCTAAGTGAGTGTCTGAGAATGTCGCTTATATGTTACATATGGAACATTATGAAGATGTACTGTGCAAGAGGATTTCCTGTGGACTGCTCCAGCTCAGTGTCACAGGGTTTTACCCCCATGTCTCTCGGTCACTCTGACAAACAAACAACACCAACACACTAATACACAAAACCTTGTTGAATCCTGCTCATGCATTCATGCAACGGAACCAATCAAGCTGCTAAGCTACAAGAAAGAAAGAGCGGCTGGAGTGGAAACCCCCAAAGACACAATAATTAATTCAGACTCACACACCTCAATATAACGACATGAGAGAGAAACACAAGATTGATTCTTTTTTTTTTTTTTTAATGACCCAGTCAACACCTAATAACATCTAAGAGAAAAGCTTCAAATGAGGGTCACCAGTTTGCAATTACAAATGCAATTGAAGTGCAGAGTACGAGGTAGGGTCTGCTGGCTAAATCCTACTCGCTGCAAACTTAACCTCTACTTGTTGACATCCACGGCGGACTAGTCTCTCACGAATCTCTCCACTCATGTGAACACTCCACCAAGTGTTCACTTTATTTTATTGTGGCCCTGTATAGACGATACAACAAAGTTGTGGGTTAATGACGAATGGAGGACTCACGTTTGCCGGGTGTCGGAGCTGAACTGGTTGTCTACGTGCTCCACGACGCAGTGGTTCCCGTAGTCCTGGAGCTCCGCCGGGGCCCGGTGCAGCCTCTGTCCGCGGTGCTGAAGCCGCTCGGCGGTGGCCGCTCCTCGTCCCCTCCACGTGGGGAACGGCTCATCGTGGCGGTCGCACACCGCGTCAACGCGCACGTCCTGCCGCGAGCGCAGCGGTGAGCCCCCGGTGTCCCCGGTGCGCTGGCGGAACTTTGGCGGCTCGAAGCGTGGGGAGTCCTCAGGTTCCCGGGGCACCGGGGAAGGGTGGAGACAGTCCGGGGTGGTCAGGTACGGCGGGTCCGTGTCCTCCAGCAGCGGTGAGGCGGAGGAGGAGAAGTCCAGCTGCCGCTGAGAGGATGGAGACCCGCGGGGAAGACGGACGGACAGTGGCGGCGAAGGGGAGGCGGAGAGGGGCGCCCTCTCGCCGCTGTCGCTTTCTTCTCCTTCGTCAGACATTGAGTGTTCGGCAAAAGCATACAATGTCTGTTATTTCCGAGACGTGGCAGACATTAAACGCTGTTCGTTAAAGTTTCAGACACGCGCAAGTTTCCAGCGACTAGTCGACCCTCCACCTTGGCGCGCGAGCGTGCTCGCACTAATTAGAGAGCGCGGCGAGTGCGCGCGCAGGGAGCCAGCCCTCAACAAAATGGAAGCACGCGGACAAGTGGCAGCAACACAACAAAATAAACTTACATCGAGCAATAAACGTTAAGAATTGCTACATTTGCCACTGTCGTATGTAAAACCATGAGATTAAGAAGTGTGAGTCTGATGAATTGGAAATACCTGGAGAAAAATACACACGTTTTAACTCTTTGGAGAAAAAACAGAGAAACAGAAGGTGCAGCGAAGAAAAGAGCTATACCAGTCAATAAATAGGAGATCCGTGCAACAATAATTCAACAGTACAGGTGCAGGTGAAAGGGAGAGGCCAGGAGACAGAGTCCAGCTAATCAAGTTGGAAGTAAGGTTAGGAAGTGAGGGGGTTAACAAGCCCACCAGTTTGTGTCCAATTACTGGTGCTGACGTAATCTTGTTATTGCTTCGGAGAACAAAAAATGAATACCCACAGTAGACTATCTGATCCCATTGAGTTTATGTGAGTGCACTGTATACATGGACTCTTTACATTGGTTTACCTAAACCTGAACACAAAACCTTTCAAGGTTTCTGTGTTTTGAAAAATGACACCCAGTGTTTGAATGCCACTCTGTACGTGTGTGCCCTTGTGTGTGCGCGCGTCGGTGTGTGTGTTGGTCCTGTAATTACAAGCAGAGAGCCATTAGTCACGGTGGAGGCTTCCTGCAACCCCACACAGACAATAACCAGTCCTGACCCAGCTCTTTGATCTATCCTCGTATTTATACTTCCAACACGCCGCCCGCGTCACAAAAAAACCTAATTAACACACATCACACACACACACAACAAACCGTTTTCACTTCAGTTTGTATTTGAGCGCTTCATCGACAGTATGTGGAATGTTATATGGATTCTGTGAGCAACGATAAGTGCAAACATTATCAATGCATCCTGATTTAGAATGGTCTGTGTGTAGCTGGTATAATTTCCCTACACAGCAGCGAGCAGAGCGCAAACTCCATCTTTCTCCAAAAAATGCTAACCGGTGCTGTAATTCCTGGGCCTCTAAATTGGATCCAATGGTGGCACATTTTTGCGATATCAGCAAATGTTGTACCATTGTCCAGAGAATAGATTTCATACAATTTTGGAATGAAATTGCCAATCTACACCCCATGTTTTGGAACCTCAAGAGGACTTATCTTGCTAAGTGAGTAATATTGCACGTGAGTTCACCCTGACCCCCGACTCTCGGATATGAAGAGCCAAAATGGATCCTAAGTTGGATTCAACTTTTCAAACTTTAACTCAGACAGTGCTTGATGTGCAGTTTTGGCGAAATGCAGAATTGCATTTTAATTATTAATAATTCATTATCCAGTGTAAATGATTTGCTGTTTCGATATTGTGTGAACAATACTGAATCCCCGCTGTAATTGCTGCAGTAAGAAATAAAGAGTTTTAAGTAGCCCTGCAAGATGAATTTCTTATGAAGAAAAGTGATCTATATGCCCTACGTTAACCTCCGCTAAAAAGAACATCTAAACAGTAATGCAGTGTCATTGCTTAAAAGCCATAGTCAACAAAAAGTCATGAGTGAATGTCAGGAAGCACTGAGTGGCTGTCCTAATATGTGTGTGTGTGTGTGTGTGTGTGTTAAACCAAAGACTCATCATAAGGAGCACAATATTCTAGATAGGAGAATGACCCTCAGTCAGTACTCCTGCACAATACTACCGTTCAACAATGGTTCAAAACACTATTACCCTTCCTACACAAAAGTAGGACACCGCTCACTGGAAAAAAAGGCACACCAAGACGAGCCATAATAACAACAATCAGGGCATTTTTACGTATGATATTAAAAAGTAAGTATTTGTTTGGCATCGCAAAAGGGTCATTCAGTCGTAGGTACTGGAGGTTCTCTCCGTGGGCTGAAACTCAGGTACTTTCGATTGTGTGTCCCTTGCAGAACCCCTGCTGTGAAATCACTGATTGAGGGACGTCCAGAAAAGCCACATGGTTCTGCGGCATCACTGCGTTCCCTGTGAAATTACTGCGGAAATGGAAGGGCTGGTAGTGTCGACGTTTATGTCTACTTTATTTTAAGCGCGTTTCATTTAGGACAGAGGAAGCCGGATCGAGTTGAAAGGCGGGCAGCGGACGTGCTATGAATTAGGTCTCGGAACAACACTGACCGCCTGTCTCTTTAAACACCACTCCGGTCCTCTATAAACGCCAAAACACTGAAACAATCATCGCTCATGCTAAATATTAAACCACCTAGCCCCCATTACGACAGAGCCATAAATCAGAATCTGTCATATTTGACAGAAGAGCACATCCCGAGGTCCGCTGAGAGCATTTCCCATTCCCTTTGCCATTTCCCTCCAGACCAAACCAACCCCCAAAAAAAACATGCCATCTTAACACCTGTTCATACAATAAGAAGTATCCCCTGCCCATTGAAATACGCCAAGGCTTGGATAAAGGAAGAGGCAAACCATTGTCATCCCCATCTGTCCCGTCACCGGCGAACCGCCTGCAGCATCTGGACGAAAAACCCAGCACCTCTGTGATGAACCCCTGCAGCTAAGTCAGCCCAGGCTGTTCAGCAGGCTGTTCAGATGTCCCCGTGCGGTGATTGCAAACTATGGCTTCTGACGCAACAGGATTCAAGGAGCGAAAGGTTTCCACTCACATTCCCAGTTCTCGCTGCATATTTCACTGATGTGTGCCCAAATCTACGGCACCCAGATCGCTTGAATTTAAAAGAGGTGACAGTCTGTGCAGCCCCTAAGATCTTTATGAGGTCTGCGGGAAAGGAAAATCCATTGTCTGCCACAGCAGGTTCATAAAAGGCCTTATTACCTCCCCGCCCCTTAAGGTATGACCAGAGACACTCACTATATTCTCATGGATCTTCAACAATAGCCGGTCTATCTTTTTTTTTTGCGGTCTAATCTCTGTCTCCCCTCCACCGGTTGCTTGGAACCTCAGCTACTTAAGTGGGGAGGAAATCACAGGTAAGATGGCAACAATAACGCCAGAAACCCACAAAACAGTGTGCATGCACGTGGGACGCTGTATGCGTGGAGATGTATGTAGGCAGAGGCATTGTCACAAATGATCGTTCAATCAGTTTCCTCATATTGCACATTGCTGCCGTACCATCCGGCTTCGGTAAAAAGTGAACCTGCTCATGCAAATAAGATGCACAGGGAAGTTGGTTTTATGAATGACTGTTAATGTGCTGTGGGACACAAAGGGCTTACCCAGTTTTGCAACAACAACTCAGTCAAGCCACGGGTGATTTATTTTCAAATCGGCCTTTCATCATCTTGGGATCGAGGACATGTCGTTTGCTGGGAGATCTCTGGTGTTGGGTAAACGGCGGGGAGAAAAGTGAACACAAATTGTCAACCCTAATCAGACCTCCCCGATTGGAATCCCAGAGTAATTGAATAAAGCTAAATTTGGTACAATGATCCTGCCCATCATGTGCAAACGAGGCCACGCGGCAACCGGTCTCCGGGCCCTATTGACATTCCACTGGCCAATCAGCGTTACTGTGCCTGGACGAGGAAGGGGCGCGAAAGCCAATCACTCACGCCTCCCATGGACAATCGTGATCATTTTATTGGCCACTTGATCAATGGGGCGTCATGCCGTCAATGGGTGCAGTGCTCCCCCGAGGAGAGCAGATGGTAGCGAGGTTTTCCCGAAAGATTGGCTCTTTCCTTTACTTAACCCTGACCCTGTAAGAGGTGGGGACCCTTCGCGGCTCAGCTCGTACTAGCAGGCAGATACCGGAGTCGATACATACTCCGTGCATATTTCATGGCTTCAAGGCAATGGGAGAGGCTCTGAAGTGTTTCAAACTTTTATTACGTCCGCTTGCCGGGGTTTGATTAATGCCTCGTGACAGGCCATTAAAGGAGGGATTCTGCCAACTGGCCTTTCTTAAAGATGTCAGACACTTTGTGAGCGCGCGCGTGTGTGTGTGCGTGTGTGCAGGTGTCCGGACCAGAGACCCGCACATAAGCTAATATGTGCACCCCACATACACGCTCAGTGCAAGCGTGTCATGGACTTCTGTCAAATAACAACGCGATTATGATAAACAGACGCGTGAATTGGCATTTCCTCGTCAAACTCCCCCTTCCAGCCGTTTTTATTCTGGCCCTGATCAGGATTCACAGAGGCAAGCAAAACGAGTGGGGAGTCCAAGTCAAGTGTTTTAAGTAGGTCGCAGGTACGTACTTTGAGTAAGTACATCGATATTCCACTTTTCCCCCCTCGGGTCAGCCTTGTAACATACCAGCTAGTATTCCATGTGAGGTGACGAATGCAGTTTCTATCCTGCATGCCGCGTGCATCATCGGAGGAATACCTCCCATCAATTATCCTCACCAGTGGGCTGTGCTGGGAGGATCAACACTTTCTGCGGCACTCGGGCAGCTCCGCGGGCTAAGCAGTCCCTCCTCTGAGTGGGCACGCCACCATGGTTAGGTCGGCCTTAAATGAACGCGTGCGGATTCTTGAAGGCATCTTGTTTATGAAAAGGGGTTGACTGCTTGGCATGGAACAATGAACACCGCCGCTCAATTTCAAACACTCAAGACAGTGTGAATGAAATGAGTTCATGACACAGTACACAAAGATTTTGATCAGGAATAAAGTAAAAAAAACAAAAACAAACCCTGCACAAAAATGTGTATATATATATATATATATATATACACACGCTTCAATACATTTCAAGATTTAGATTAAAACAATAATGGCTGGCATATGCATTACCTGACAGTTGTATGATGGTAACATTAAATTACGAATGTCATTTCTTGACGATATTGCGACAGAGCCCGCCTTTTTCGCCTGCAGGAATACAAACAGCTCGCGTAGTGGCCTTTAAATCCCAAAGGGTGGCCTAGACATTCTGTACGTCTACACACGCACAACCCTCTCCTCTAGGACTTTGCGGACAGACTCCACCCCTATTCTAGAGGGACAAAAAAATAAATAAACACGGCCATCCTCTTCATTCATGTCTCTTCAACAACAATTAAACCCCCAGTTGCTGTTGTTGGTAACTGCCAACTTTTCTACCAGTCACGTTTCAAGCGCACGGATTGTGAGGAGCCCATCCTGCACTGTACAAATCAGCATCGCCTCAACCCACCTCACCGATGTTCTGCTTCTCCCCCATAGACTGCATATTTAAAGGTCTCCCACGGCATATGGTCAACGGACTTTCTCTGAGCTGTTAGTGACTCAACACGTCTTCCTCCAGGCCTGTGGTGAACCCAATCAAGCCTTGACAGTGGCTCCCCCTCTCTCCCCCCAATCCCCAAACGTTTCTCACCCAAAATCCTACATCGCTGTCTCACCCAGCCTTGACAGCCATGGGAAAATGACGCTGTAAATTAAAGAAGTTCCAGAGGGAATGAGGTGGCTGCCTAGATTTATTTCTCCCCACCGCCGAACAAAGAACTTAAAGTGTCGCTAACCCTCTGAAATATATGAAACTACGCATAAATGCTACAAATCAATTGAGAAACTGGAGCTTGGGTGATAGCCAACTTTCCGAATGAGGGCCTATATCGCATATCAAAATCAGCATTTATGTTACGTGCACAGATATTAACTTTATACTTGTATTCATACTGGAAAAGCTGGGTTTTTTTGTGAAGTCGGGCTTTCAGTTGTTTTTCCATTCATCTCCCAAAGAGGCTACACTTTGACATATCTGCAGAGATAATCTCAGATATTCAACATGCAGGGTTGTTTCCACCGTCATTTTAATTAAGGAATGCGTGATCCAAGAGTGGAATCCACTCCAAAGCTCTCCCAAGCTACATCAGGCGGTTCTGGATAATCAGACAATATTTGTTTTATGGATATTCATTTTGTTTGTGTCTCTGCCGGGGATGTGTTGATCGTGTACCGCACAGACAGCATCATTCCAATATTGTCCTTTAACAAACAAGCATCCGGTGTATGAGTTTAACCCAACAGTATGTTGAGATTAAGGTTAAGGAAAGATCAAAAAAAAAAAAGTAAAATTAAAGTAAATCCATAAAAATGTTTTTACTGACACAATATATATAATACATTTGTTGAAAAATGTTGGAAAAGATAAGTAGGTGAAAAAGGGATATTTTATTTAATATAAAAGATTATGATGTCTGTCGGGTAGGCAGGTTGGCAGGGATGCAGTTAGTTAGTTAGTCAGTGCAAACAAAGAGTCCAAAAACGAAAAGGAATTAAGGATGACAAAAAAGAAGACATGAGCAAACACCGGGCAAAAAAAAAAAAGGACTGGAGGGGTACATGAACAGAAAAAGGAAGGGCCCCGGGAGTGCATGATTAAACATGTTAAATGTGTTGTAAATCACTGCAGACTTTCTGTGATAAACGGGCCACAATATTTTCCCTGTACTCAGTCAAGTACTGCTGGCGCCGAAAGGCAACACACACGCCAACCGACCGCACACAGGTGTGCTAACGGGCATTTATATGTATAACTTTCCAACTCCCTCACTAGGTGCCTGGGTTGTATAATATCTCAGCAAAATGGCAGCTTATGAAAAGTCATCATTCAACGGGATTAGATTAATTTCACCAGGGGTTCCTTCTGAAATGATAAGGTTTCGTCATTCAAGTCAGGTCATAGATTTGAATAAATACTATTTATTGCCAACAGTGTAAATTGGTTTACTATAGTCACACTATAGATTTGTCTGTGACAGCTCGATAGGCATAAGCAAACTATAATTTAAATTTTAACTTTATATATACATAGATAGAGTTTGCCTTTACAACTTTATATTTGCTTTTTCCTTTGTTCTGCTATATTTTGTATCGTGCACCCTGTAAAGTTTTAATTATTATTGATTTATTTAATTGGTTTGATTCTTTTTGCTTTCTCTTTTGTTGTGATGCATTTTATACTCCGCACAAAGTTTTATCTCCTGTATAAATTGTCGAAGCACTTTGAGCTACATCCTATGTACGAAAAGTGCTATACAAATAAAGCTTATTATTATCATTATTATTATTAATTCAAAGACGTATACTTTCAGTAAAGTCTACAAGGCCACAATTCTTAGAAGATCTCCATCTTAATGCCAGGCTTTATTAGTCACATGCGCAGACGTAGTGTTCCAAATGAATGGGCCAATTTCTACTGCCTACTTCGCCGAGAAATTAACTTAACTGGAGAGGCTGAAATGAGACGTATAGTTGTTTTTTTTTTGTTTTTTTTTGCAGGCATTCAAATGAGTTGATATATTAGCTGTCAGAGTCGGCTAATGATCATGCCAGTAGCCTGAGGCCTCAAACGGATGAGTGAGTGGCTATGGTTGATAACGAAATGCTCCATGCAAACACTGTGAGACCACGGAGCATTTTTGGTTGGTCAGATTACAAACAGGACTGTGTCCCGCAGGCTTGGGTTTAACCCTCCGTGCCTCACTTCAATGACAAATAATTACATTTTAAACAGGAATGACGGGAGACAATTTAGCATCCTCACTCCACCGCAGGAAGGTTGGAGGAAGGATGCAACCTCATAAAATAACCCAAATTCGTGTGATGAATTCGGGACCTGATTTTCTGCTGATTACACTTGTGCTTCGTCACCTGGCTGCCATCTGCTCCCAGCGGACTAGATTTGAATACAACGGAAGATTGCCGAAACTCTTCAAGTTCCATGTTTTTGTAATATATACTACCATCAAGTCAATATAATACAATTGACTGTCTGGAAGGATTTACGGATATAACTATGAGGCAGATAATTAACTAACGTTAAAAAGATGTACACAATTATTTTTGCAGTATTAATAGTGTTCAACAGCTATGTTAGGACATAGGTGATCTCTCAGCACTCGACTGTGGGTCTCTCAGTTAACTTATTAACAGACTAATGGGTTCATCTACATACCACACTAACCCGACGACACGTGTACGTGTTGTTATTTCGGAAATAAAAACTGGAAAAGCAGGTTTACTTAGGACCAAGGTGGCTTTTTATGAGGTCTGGTTATTAACAAGGTGTACGCTATTTATTCTTACGCACACGCACACACACACACACACACACACACACTTGAGTAATGTCTGACTGTCTTGGGAACACGCACGACCAAAGCACAAAGTCTGGCCAGTGTCTTAATCCTAGTCGCCACACATCCCCGAAACTTCAAATCCTTCCATTGCCAAGAGTTGCATTTTGGCGCAACGTCTCTGGTGTTATTAAACACAAGCGCATTTTGCTCATTATGAAACGGTGGCGGGACGAATGACGATAGCATGGGCCTCGATTCTAGATAACCAATAGGGAATGCCGTAAGAGCGGGCAGAAATGGCTGCATCCCTCTGACTAAAGGTTTCAGCACCGAAGGGCGCTGGGATGTACAGTTGTGAGGGATTGGGGGAAAAAAAAGTGACACGAGATGCAAAGGAGAGACAAGGCTATTCAGCCCATACTCCGGATGAGGCATACACCCGCTTTTTTTTTTTTTTTCTTTTACAAGCACAGCTTGAGAATGAAGGATGAAGGCTCCTCTGCGTGGGAACACAGCATCTGCGCGTCGGGTTCGACGTGTTCTACCGAAGCAAACATCTCCCCATAAAACAGCAGCGTTGGTCTATCCTGTTAACTTTACAGCTCAGGCTGCTCACTCGAGGTCCCTGCGCGTTAAACAGCTTGATGTGTGCGTTCGTACACGAGTCGGATCAATAGAGCAAAAGTCTAGCACCGACTATAACGCTGCTGCTATCGTTATATATATAAAAAACAAACAAAAAAAACGTCTGTATTGAAAGAACACTTGTCTTGGAAATTAAAAACGAAAAAAAGTCTGATGTCTTCCCTAAAAATCCGCCTAGCTGGCCGCCTAAAAACGTGGGTATACGTATGGAGTGACCAGTCAACGTGAAATAAAGGTCCTTTTGAATGCCAATATAAAGCTCAACATTTCTACAATATGTGGCTCTGGTATGCAGATATCCGATTCATTCTAGTCACACGACAACAAGGTCTAAAAGGGACTGCCGAACAGAAGGTTCGTGTCGTCATTCCCAAGCGTGTCTTGGACAGACAAGAGAACGCGACACGGTAGCTTGAGCCAATAATTGGCCTCATGCCGGACAGAGCGGGACTTTTTCCCCTCATCAACACAAAGCGAAGACAGATGCACAAAATGGATCGAAGAGAGAGAGAAAGGAGATGAAAACAGCAGGCTTCGGAAAAAAAAAACGCGCCTTCTTTCTCGCTGCAGACAATACACACTGTGATCTGCAGGAGCGGGGGGGTGGGGGGGGAAGAAAATGCGTCCGGGGGAAAAAAGGGAAAAGTTGGAAGTTGGAAGAACTGTGCTGTGCAAAACAAAAGCAAAAATAGTGAAAGACAGGGGAATAGGAACAGAATTTAAACGTTGATTACATTGGTCACCGCTACGCTCCTGACTGATAGGAATCCCGCCCCCCCACCCACCCCCCCCGAAGGTTAAAGAGGCAGCGAGGTGGAAGAAAACTGAATCCAAAATCCAAAGGATGTCGAATCTAATTTACTTTTCTCACTCCACCTGCTGCCTTCACTCGATCCCATTTTTCAACGAGGGACGAGCAAACTGCGGCGACTTTCTAATGGAAGAAGATCACCGCCATGAATAACAAAACTCAAACGTCTCCGTTGGCCCCACCTCCCGCGATGAGGTTACCTCTTTTTCGCGCTTCGCTGGCGGTGGGATCCTCTCGCATGGTGTGCCACCGATTCCGGTGCGGCGCAGGTAGCGTCGGGCGGGAGCGCCGGATTGGGACTAATCGCTGAAGATCGAGGGGCAAGCCTCAAAGAGAGTAAAAAAATATACTTCTGGATGCGTATGAACAGCGTCGGTATTCCTGTATAAACTGGAAGGGTGTGTGCCGGCGTGGCGTATAGAAAAGTCCCCGCAATCCAACGTGAGAGGGTGAAGAGGAGGAGCGGCCTGAGAATTTCCTGGATTACCTGGCGTGGCGCCTCTCTCTCTCTCTCTCTCTCTCTCTCTCTCTCTCTAGTATTCCCTTATTATAAATGTATGTGATAGAACGTTTATCCTATCCCCAGAGGTTAGTATTGGCCCATTTAGCCCGAAAACTAACCGTCACATTATATTCTTCAAGTGCAAGTGATGCCCTTTCAGAGAGAGGAGGAGGTGAAAAGAGGCCAGATGGAGAATATCAGCGGATCAAGGTTTGCGGATTGATGAAAGTAAGGCGCGCAGGCACGCGCGGGCGCACAGGGCACACACGCAACTCACATTTCGGTGTTTTTTTAAAAGGTCGTATTGACTGAATAGTGGCCGAGCAACAAGGATGGGACGGTAGGATGTCACACTTTTGACATTTGAAGGGAAAAAGCTTCGTTTTCTTGCGCACCGTGTGTCCGGGAAAAAAAAAAAGCAAAAAAAAGCACAGATTCAAACATGCAGGGTTTCCTTCCTGCCAGAGCAAAGACAACACCGCCAAAGCTACAAGATGGAAAGTCATCCCAATTACACAGCCATGAATAGTTGAGGAAAAAAAGAAAAAAGACTGTCGGTATGATGACTCCCCATTCTCCCCCTTTTTCTCTCTTTATCTTTCGAAAAGCCTCAATGAATCATGGAATTCGTTTAAAATGTTAAACAAGACGCACAGTCTAATTAACTCGGGCTGCCCCCGTTGAGCTCGGAAATTAAACTTTTGTCTTCCCTCTGTTCAGACTCACACATCATACTCCCGGTGTAGAATACCACCGACGATCCACCGACGTCCTCCCACTGCTCAGCACAGCTACGCGGTACATTTGTAATGCGTACCATTGCGCGCACAAATTTACCATTCGAATTTGAAATCCAAGGCCCCATTCTCCGGGGCATCCAGCAGAATATATTATTGATAATGAAGCGCATCTCTTGTCTATTTGGCTTTCGCATTCGCAATACTCGGGCCGGAGTGACGCTGCGTCTTGTATTTTGGGGCCGCTGTCGTAGGCCTCAAAACTGGTTGCTAAGAAAGCTGATTAAAGGCCCAATATTGTGCTCAAAACCATCACGCATCAACGCTCACTCTTCATCTCGGAATCATTTAGTTAGCCAAGGACTCAAGTCCCAAACGTACCCAAGTCCGTCTGATGATCGTGTCCAGTTGATATTTCCCGCTCTCGGCTCCGCCCTGAGGGTTGGCACGTGACGGCGACTTCAACGAGGTGTCCAGGTGCATCCCTGTGGATATTTCCTCCGACCTGTGGGCACACACAGTACCGACACAAGGTTGGTCACACTTTCCTCTCAGCGCACGATGGACGGCCGTGAGATTGCCTGCATCGGTTTAAGAAACACAACAAAATTGGGCGTATGAAGTTGGTCGTGAATCTTTCGCCGACTCAATCACCATCAAGGCCTCTGGGAGGGCGATTGCGTGAAGCGTGCTGCTCACAGATATCGTCAAGTGTATGAAATAACGATACCTTCATCAACTGACTTCGGAGCAATTCAACCGATCACTTTTTAAGAGATCTCCAGTGTAATCCAATCACACTGTGTCTCGTGTGTCTTTGGGTGCCATATGTTAATGTACTCGGTCCAACTGAAAGACGAATTGTTTTGCTCGAATTAAGCAACTGTTCTGAAATAAAAAAAAGAGCAAACTTTGGAGTGATAAACACATTGAAAGCCTTTTGTAAATGACACCCCCGCCCCCCGCCCCCGCAGCATACACACACACACCTCATTCATTTTGCATTGCCACCCTTCCCTGAAGCCACGGTGTAGTGGAGGCGTGGTGGAGTGCACCTCTGCCACACAGCCAAATAATACGCAAGGTATTTATGCTGATTACTGGAAGTTTTTCTTCCGTCACAGCTAATTAAATGCGTCAAGCTTGGTCTACAGACCTGAAAATATAATAACACCTTGAGTGGAATTTTTTTTTTTTCCTGCATGCCTCGGCTTTCACCGTTATCTGCTTCTGGCCTCCAATGAGAGAGAGAGAGAGAGAGAGAGACAGAGCAACGTAAGGACTTTGCGATAATGGAGGGAAAGAAGTCTGGAGAGAAAGAAGCGGAATGTGAGAGGAATAAGAAAAGGGGGAGTGGATGAAACGGGTGCTTGCAGTGTCTCGTCTCCCATCCAATCTTATTTTCAGCTAGAACTATTTCTCATTAGCGTTCATCACAGACTTATGATTCGCAGTCGCTCACATCCTGTCCTTTTCTCCTCTCCAGTCAAATTGTTTCATCATCAGACGCACGCACGGGCGCACGCGCGCATGTATTTTCTTTTTACCCAAAACCATTGTTTTCTTTTCTCAATCTCCTCTTTGCAGCCAAATTTGATTAAGAAGAAGAAAAAAAAAATGCAAACCCTGCCAATGGGGGATAAACACAAATGGCCTCTTTTGAAGGAGGCATTTCAAGTTTAAAGTGTGTGTCTGTGTGTGTGCGCGTGTGTGTGGGTGGGAGTCCACGTGCCCAAAACCCCTCGCGAGGAGACAACGGGGCATGGGACAACCATCGGAAAAACAAGCGAGAAAGGAAACACGCCAGAGCTAAACAACCCAATTACAGTGAAAAAACGACGCCGTGCACGAGTTGCAATGACAACTAAACAACCACCGTTATCGTGGCAGTAACCCGTCGCTGCGGATCTCCCGCGCATTCATATAAAAACCATTTCCCGTTTCTGTTTTTGGCACTCGTGAAATGTGACCGTCCCAATCTCAGTCCACTGCTGCGACAGATTGCTGGTTTAATGGAAGGGGCACAGTGGCTTTCAACGCGCAAAGGAAATAAATGGCAACTGAATATAGTCTACACCCCTTCAATAAATAATGCAATTTTTTTCAATTTTTGAATATAAGTTTGCCTCTGGCCCATCAATACCATAGCACACACTTTGTTCTTTTTTTTCTCTTTCTCTCTCTCTCTCTCTCTCTCTCTCTCTCAGGGTTTGTGTAATCATCATTATTGGTAAAAAAAAAAAAATGAAACGATCAAAGTGAAAGATTACGCGATGACACAAACCACCGAAAGAGAAGGGGGTACCGGAGCGTTTGGATCTGGACTGCAGGCGGCGCGCCGCCGAGCGGGCCGCCGAGGCAAGCTGGCGCACACCATGGCCTTTATCACTTAAGCACAAAGAGACCACGAATGGGGAACGGGAAATTGGGCGGGGATGTACCAACAAAGCAAGAGCACGCTCATATTAAAACGGTGTTTGTAGGCGGCGAGGCAGCGCGCCGCGAGGGCGACGAAAAGAGAGAGATTAACGAGAGGGCAATCTCTGTGTACAATAAAATCCGGTGGCCATAGTTACGATGCGTTTCCGTGTGTGGGCTTCCCCCTAACTCGATCACAGACGCGCGGCCTGGTCTCGCGCCACCGCCGAAGGTTATCTAACCCTCATCGGACGCACATAGGCGACGCCACACAAAATAACCCACACACACACACACACACACACAATGGGTCCATCCGGACAGAACACCAACACGTTGCACTTCCGCATTGGCCTATAAGCCAACATCAGCAAGGACGATAGGCAGAATGACTCCAGTTGTGTCCAGTGGTCACCACAGACCCGCCACCGATAGAAGGGTTGGCCGCTGTAAATGCCAGGGCTTCGGACCTCAACAAGTCTATCAAACGCGGCATCAATCACAGCGGGAACCGCTTTACCGAGGAATACGCCTCCCACGTCTCTCCCGGGGGAACTCCCATTCACATCTGCTCCGGTGTCAGGCCGGATATAATGGGATTTTCCCAATGACTGCATGAAGAGACGCGAGACGCCACGGAACGGATATACAGTGGCTTAGCCGAGAAGACGAAAGGGGCACGTCTCCTGATTTGCAAGAGACAGAGTGAAAGACGTGAGAGCGGCATCAATATTACCGAGAACACCCCCGGGTCTCATTTCCTAATCACAGCACCTAATGAGGATGAATCTCTAGAACGCGTGCGTGCGTGCGTGCGCGCACAATGGTGTGCGCGGTTATGTGCAACGCAGGGTTCGCAAGTGCTCACTCTAACGAACGCAAACAAACACGTAACATGTATTTCTATTTATCGGCGCGCTTGAATGGCTGTTTAACGCTGTGGAAAAGGCACGGAAAATAGTCGATCCAACTTTGTCTTTTCCACGTATTTCAGGAGCTACTGTGTAAGCTACATGTTGGCGTGTAGGCCGATAAACACAAAAATGCAAGAATGACGGAAGTGAAACGACAAACCCACAGGCATACGGTTACTCTGCAAAGAAAATAAGAGATTCACATATATGAATAGCAACGGGGATACGCATCCTTATATGGTGAGCATATACATGAATACCATACGATATATATAGTTTCCACCTAAAAAAAATCGGGGAGAGAACAATGGCGGTGTACATGGAGCTACAATTGTATTATAAAATAGCGGATATTGGAATCTTGCAACACATTGATGCGTTACAGCATATTCTGATGGCGTGCCATAAATAAATAACATCAAAGCAGCCCCGCCTGTATTATTGGCTTGATAACCTCATCATTCATGGCGGGAGAGCCCCGAAATGCGAGGAAAATGTGAACAGGGACCGTCAACGGCCACATGGCGAGCACTGAGGACGGGGAAAACTTGCAGGTGCCACAAATGGGCGTGCCTATAAAGACGATCGGGTAATACACACTTCATTGAAATAAAAACACACTGCACTCATTACCATGCATTGTAGAACAGCCAAACAGCAGGCGTGCATAAAATATGAACAGGCCGCATATGATAGCAATAAGCGCATTTTCCCTTATTCCAACGGATACGTTACTACACAAAATAAACCACCAGCTAAATGTTGTGGAACTGTGGAAATAAATGAGATATTGTTATGAAGTGGGCGATGTCTTTCTCGGTGGGATGAAATCATTCTTACAGCACTCCCACTTAAAACGTAATACCCCCAATAACTGAACAAAGGCCCTGTCGTGCACTCTTCGGCTCATATGACTGACAACTCACTGGCAACAGCAGAGAGTCGAGCCATTTGACGAACACACGGTGCCCGGCTGCACACGCATTCAATACACACAATTCACGCTTTCAATTTCACTTAGTGAGCTTCCAGGGATTTAGCCCATCATTTTTCATTTTGAAAAACCCAAGATGAATTTCGTCCGTTTTTTGCAACGGGGATATTGGGTTTCTCAAATACACGCACACACACACACACACACACACTCACACGAAAAATAGACACCACCCCCCCCTGCCCCCTCCAAAAAAAATTGGAAAACACAGAAAGGCATTTTCATCAGCCTCTCCTTATTTCGTTTAATTTGAGAGTCCTTTGAAAAGAATTCCAACTACAGGCCTCGCATACAGCAACCACTATAGCGCAGTCCGATTTCAACGATGAACATCTTAGAACGTGTGTGTATTTGTGACACATTGCTTCGTTTGTCCCCACTGAACACCTCCGGGTGGATGTTCCTTCCCCTTGGGCGAACGCGCCAGCCTGGAAGAGCATTAAACAGACAGTGAGGGGGTCACATGAAGGTCACAAACGGGGTCACGACTCTTCTGACGACGATGATCCTGCGCGTCAATTATCATGGCTGTAGCTGGCCGATGGGGATCACAGTATGTCCCACTTTTGTGTCCTCGGCCGATTGTATTGGACAAACCTGCCGTTGTTCGGTGCCGACGACTGACAATGCGCCGAGAATGACACTCAGCACCCGCTTTATTTTTAGCAACACTCCATTGTATTCTCTCCGTAAAGTGTTATCTGTCCAGGCTTTTATACGGTCGCCTTCCCCTCCCGGCACCCCAGCCGCTATCTGCCGCGCTTCCTGCCGCTCACTCAGGTTTCTAACACCATCAAACCCACTGGGTGTAGATAAGTGGGAACTGTGGCGATAAGGAGCTCGGGAGAGTTCAACGATGCCGTCCGTCTCCGTCTCCTCCACCCGTCCCAGTCGACCAGTGGAGGTGAACGTCAGCTCTGTGGACGTGCGGCACGGCGTGGCTGGTATCTCCGGTGTCCCCCGCAGATGCTGAGGACATTGCGCCGCTCTGCCGGGGGACGTCTGGAGAGGACGATGGGACCCGTTAATGGTGATCGACGAACCTCCCTCAAGGGTTCGGGGAATGAACAGGCTAAACGTTTGTAATTCCGTATCTGGAATTAAAAGTAGTCATTGATTCATTTCAATCTAAGTGCGTGTCATCCATCCGGGCACGTTGAACTTAATCAAAAGCAGTTAAATGGTTTTCAACACACTTATTACCGGTATAGTCAATTTAGACACTATTGAATTCATTGGTAAGGATAGGCATGATAGACTTGATTAGAAATGGATCACTTTTTAATTATTGATCCCGCGTATCTACTTTGTGGTTCTTTTAAACCTGCTCCCATGATGCACTGTGCACAATTTGCACACTCAAAGCTACATTCGTCACCAGTATTATCATCATCATCATCATCATCATCATCGTCATCATCATCATCGTCATCATCATCATCATCATCATCATCATCATCATCAGGAGTTTAGCGTACACAAGAAAGCCATACGCTTGAGCTGATTTGACTTTGCTCTGCGTTTACAATACCTGAGCATAATTTCTTAAAGCGCTACCATCCCGGGGAGTTATTACACAAGATAATGCAACAACAATAACAACTAGACAGATATATGCGAAATAAATGGCGCTGAGCAATAGACCTGTGAGGCAATGCATTTTGAGCGACTCCATTAAGGAGCCCCTTGCTCAAAATGACATCATGCCTCACTGCCGGGGGCCTGAAGAATATTCGAATATTTCATCGCTGGACGAAAAACAAAAACCACACGAGTCCAAATGTGCCCCGCTTGGCGAGCAGCCAAGCAGGTTTCAGTATCTGTCGCGCAAAAAGCATTTCAGTCTCGCGGATTACGAGTTGCGGGGCCATCCCTTCAAAGTCTACGCGCTATTATTTCTCGGCCAGGACTTGATTGCGGAAAGAAAAGAAGACGAAAGAAAGCAAAGAAAACAATAACGGTAGGATGTAGGCCGCGGTGGCCCCCCCCCTACCTAGCGCTAAAAGCACTAGTGAATGATACATTCGAGTGTACGCACCACCCAACTTTTCCGAAGCAATCTCCTGGCATCCCCACCACCTCCTATTTCAACTTGGACAGTTTAAGTATAAAGGGGAAAAAGTCTCCCTCCACTACTATTGCCCCTTCTTTCATTTAGTCCCGACTGCTGGCTTCAAAGTTTGTGCCGGCACCTGCCCATACGTTTAAATATGTACATTTAAAATCAACGTTAGGACCCTATATATATATAGATATATATATATCTATATATATATGTATCTACAGACACAATTTGATACCTGATCAAAGTATTAGTTGCTTTCAAGGAGGCCGATGTCTTGCTTCGCTTTTCTTTCCTCCTGTAGCTCACACACACCCACCCTCTCTCTCTCTCTCTCTCTCTCTCTCTGTCTCTCTCTCTCAGCTTGTGTCACTCAGCCACTCCAGCCGGGACACATTTTTGTCCCCCGAAACTTTCGGCTCCTCGCCGCTCGCAGTTTCTCTCTCACCCGGGCTCGGGCGCCGGTCTTTTGACATTCCTACTCCGACGGTACTCCAGCCACCTCCCCTCTCCATGGCGCACGCTTCCATCTGCTCCTCCCAGCACCCGTCCGCGCCCGTTCCAGTGGCTGGAGAGCATTATTTGCTGCCGCTCTGCATTGTGGGCCTCGGTTGGCAGCAGATACCTTTCGCGTTCAGGCGTTCAGGACAGGACTTTAAAACGGATGGGAATTGCCGGTAAAGGCCATGCACGTTATTAGTCCGCGTCAATAATAGTGTAATCAGTTAATTAAGCAGCAGATCATGACAGTGCGATACTCGCCCTCTGCTCGGATAGTACCGCCGCGCTCGGCAGGACCTCTCAGTCGATCCACTGAGCTCCACGCCACTACCCACCCAGCACTGCGACGCTTGAGGTAATCAGATAGGGCCCTCCCCCCCCCACCCCCGCTGATCCGAACACGAGCGAACGCTTTTGTGTTTCTCACGCTTCCCCTCGAGCCTTCCTTTTATTTTCCTGACATCCGCTTTATTTTGCAGTATTAGCATCGTCTTTCACAGGGTGCTTTCTCATCAGTCTCCGCATCTGCATCTCGGCGGGAGATTTGTTCAAACAACTGCATGCTTTGTTTTCCTCCTCAAGTCGTCATGGCGGATTCATTTACTTCAGTTGTTGTATCTTCATGTAAGCTGCTACTTCTGACGCCAACGACCTATGATAATATAACCAAGTGTGTATATTCAGGCCTCAGCACGGCTACAAACAAAACGCAAACACAAACGTAATGTGACGGAGGCTAATTAGAACATACATGGCCTCAACCCCGACTTCCACCTCATCCGTCGGCCGATCACATGGCTGCACGCTCTCCAGAGTTCCAGTGGGTCCGAATGATTTGCTCCTCTTTGCACTTCATCTATCCAAAAAGCGCACTGAGCAGACAGTGCCGCGGGACGTCTACACAACAAACTTCACACCGACGCTGTGAAGGGTCTCTCTCCCCCCCCCCCCCCCCCCCCCCCCCCCCCCCCCCCCCCCCCCCCCCCCGCCCCCCCCACCCTCATCATCACCTTCAATTTCAGATGATGCGATGGTAATATCACACCGGTACGCCAAACTACAATCCGGTGCAAAAACCTATTTACGGAGAAAATACCAACAAAAAGGCGGTGTCCTCGTGGCTGCAGGTGAAGTTTTTTTTCGATCTTTTTATGCATTTACTTTTCCATGTCACGGCTGAGTCTCAAACCATGAAGCTCAGTCCTAAATGTATTTTTTTTATTTATTTTTTTTTTTACATTTTTAGCCGCTCTTCTGTTAGGGTCTCTGTTCTGGTATCTTTGACCTTCTATCTTTCCGTCTGTCTGATGTTTTGGGAGATGAAAGGTGGCTGCACGTGCGATTCGCTCAACGCAAACGGTCCCCGCAGCATGGCGCTAGGCGCTCCACTTCAAAGTGACATACGCAGCACACGCCAACCCACACTACGGGCAGACGGGCATTGGCGGGGTCGGGTGGAGACCGTACACAAATATATGCACAGGAGGTAGGAAACAAACAATAACTCGGCCTCTCTGGGCGAATAGTCACGCAAACAAAGGACGCGCCTCTGCACACAAGACGACACAGAGGGAGCATGCTGATCGGAACACTCCAGATTCATTAATTAGCCTACTGTGCACCACAGCGCCGTTAGAGGGAGGAGAGGAGGAAAGAGGGATGAAAAGAAGGAGGAAGGCAAATTAGAACGCTGTGTTTAATTAGACTCGGGCGGACGAGTGGCGGCAGTCCTGCAGGATCTGTCCCTGGCAAAGCCCTGGTACCAATTACCACGCAGGGTGTGTACAGTAAAAGGCATGTATAGGAGGAACAAGAGAACAATGGGGTCATAGCGGTACTTTGCATTCAAATTCGAAATGAAGGAGATGCAAAACAGCAGCGAGCCACGTACGACCCTATACATTCTGAACCCAGTTACAGGCGTTAAGCTGACTTTAGGCGTATTAGCGCTCTGACTCGGGCCGGATAGAGCGCCGCCTCCATCTCGCAGCCAAATACTCACAGATGGAGTGGGTTGTCTCCGAGGACCAGGGTACGTCACTCCTGGATCCGGATGTCCTGGAGCGTTTTCAAAAGGTGCGACTGAATCCACACCCTGACAACAGACCTCTCTCTCCGCCCCCTCATTCTCATCTCGGTCTCTCTCATTCTCGGTGTCATTTTCTCAAAAAGCGGTCGGACCTGCCATTGCGGATTTTACTTTTTCCACTGGGGTGGCGGGGGGTCACTTTTACATAAACCACATTTTTTAGTCAGGGGGCGGCTAAAAGGGAAATAAAGTAGAATGAGAACATTTGAGCTCAAATTCATTTTACTGGGAATAGGGAGAATAGACTTTGGTGCTTAGACCCTGGTGGGAAAGCAGTCTCACCAATCAAGCCAGTCACCTGGAGGTCAGACACCGCGTGATGTTGGATGAAGGATGATGGGGATGATGATGGAAAAGAGCACATGGTTAGGATTTCTCATGAGAGGCTTCAGATTGTGGGACTTGATGGTAAATGACCAGATATCTAATGTTGAGATGGCCGGAGGCCGGTAGCGATGTTAGCGGTGCTGCACGAGAGTAGAAAGAGAGTTTCTTAGATTTGTTTTTTGAGAATAGCTCTGAACAATAACATTCCCATTAGCATCTGAAGACGTTTTGCCTGGATCTCGCGCACGCAGTCTCCACGCAAATAAATGGTCCTATTTTTCCATCGTTTCTCCTCGCCGGGCGCTGGCCGCATCACCTCAATTCCCCAAAATGGTGGGGAAAAAATGTCATCCACTTCCTTTCATACCTCCGCACTTCCCTACCGAAATGCAATCTCAGTTCGTCTCCAATACCGTCGACTTTGACGGATGACCACGAACGAATAGAAGAGAGGGAGGGCTACGAGAATTAAAGAGAGGGAAAAACAAGCATACCGAAAGGGAAAGAAGAGGCGGAAGGCTTTGGAAGATTAAGGACACTGAACCGAGGTGGGTTTTTTTTTTTTTTTTTTTTTTAAGGGATACTGTTAAAGGTGCCAGAGAAAGATGTCCAAAAGGGGGAAGTGAAGTGTCGAGGATGTGGAAAGAAGGGGAGGAAAAAAAATATACAGGTATATTTAAAAAAATATATATGATGGACAACAAAAGGGAAGGATGGGTTAAGAAAAACTCTTTTTCTCCATCTTTCCAGCTCAGGGCCGACCAATGAGCTGCTGCAACAGACTGGCAGCACAGTCCATCACCGGGGGAGACAGTGGGCACTCTGCATGACTGATAAACCCGCTGTTACAAACACAAACACACACACACACACACACACACACACACACACACACACACACACACACACACACACACACACACACACACACACACACACACACACACAGACACGGGCGCATGTACACAGCCCCAGACAGCTGTACATATAAGGAAATCATGCACACAGGAGGCGGGTAAAGAAAAAAAGTTCGTAAGGCCTTCTTGCCCTTTCAAAAAAAAAAAAGAGGAGAGTGGCAGGACAGTGAAGAGCGGGCAGGAAGCGAATGAGAGCGCCGGGCGACAGAGGGCGGTTGCCGTGGCAACCGGGCCTCTGGTGACAACTGCCTAATCAGTGGGCGGACAGTCAGAAACCCAGGGTGATTCCCCGGAGATGAGTGCTCATTTCCCCCGTGCATCGCTGGAGCAATTTTACATTAATGATCAAATTTGACTTTTCACACAATCCCCTTCAGGGACGTCAGAGGCTGCTACTTTGTTGGATCTTTGTTTGACACGAGCTCAGGTCAAACATAGACCTGGCTGTCCATACACCGAAGTGATACGTGAGCCTGAAGGTAGCAGTGATTGACACATGACCCTGGACACAGATGCAATAAAATTCTCAATAATAATATCATAATTCATATAATACAACTAACTTTCAAACATTTGTCTACCTTGGGGACATTTTTTAAGCCTTGACCACCACTATCAGACATCATTTGACAACAGCACAGAGAAAAGCCTGTTTACGATAATAATAAAAAAACATAAGCAATAATAACAGCACGGCACGTGATCAGTCATTAAAGTGGTTAACACTCTCAATGTTTAAGTTTGGGCTCATATACTATAGATTTAACGTTGATGCTCGGATCAGTTGCGGACATGCGAGATTTTTTTTGTTTGAGCATTGCCTCTTATATTATTAAATATTTTCATTTTTGAACTTCTGTCTGTGATCAACATTTCTTTTTTCTTTTCTGTTTTACAATGATAAGCTATGACGCTATAAACATCATATTAAATATTGTGAAATGGATGATTTCAATGAAAAATGTACAGATTACCCACTAAGCAACGGCAAAGTCGTGTTGCTGCGGTGTCCATCTCCCCCCCCCCCCCCAGGGAAGGTCAGAGGTCACAACCCCGAGATCCAGGCCATTTACCATAAAAAAGGCATCAACCATATCCTGATCCTGAGGTCACCAATGAGCTGCTTTTTAACACCATGCTGTTTTACATATCTCTGACACACAGACTATCCTGAGGCCAAAGGCAGAGCATATTATTGTTCTCTGGCCCAAAATATGCTCAAAGACACACACACACACAGACACACAGACGCACGCGCACACGCACACCCACACAAGCACACTCTTGTGTGGCACTGCAGGTGAGCTGGCATACAGAGTGGCCTTCATCAGTTCGGTGGTCGATACAAGTGGTCAAACTCACTCATTCGCTCTCTGCTGCTACTTGTGAATGTCATGCTTGTTAGTCTCCCTTATCTATCTGTGTCAATCTGGATCCCACACACCGAATTTTATTATGGCCCATCCACTCATGCGGAGCTGAAGCTGCTGCTCTCACTGACCCTCTCAGGTCACGCGCAGTGTCACAGCTCCGGCAGGTGGGGTCACAAAATCACTTATGAATATGCATTTACTGGCATTAAACACTGGATCAGGTCTGCATAGCCTAGATAGTCAATTGTTTAGGGATAGATACGGCTGGTTTTACATTTCAGTGTATACATTTCTCTCAAAAGAGGTACATTAACATCTGACTATAGCAACTTTAAATTTCAGGAGTTTACTCATCAGTGAGCGGCAGGACAGTGTAGACAGGCAGGAAACTCCGAGAAATCACTGCACTGACTCCCACCAAACGTTCCATTTTTATTTCTTTCTTTACTATGAAATAAGATCCATCGTAATCGAGAAGGAAATCGACTGGTCAAGATTGTACACAATAACACGTAAAACATACGTAAGCACAGCTTGTTCCTTCTTGTGAGTTGTAGATGCGTTGGTATTGTGTGTGTTTTACCTTCTGGTCAGTCTGGCTGTTTCCAGGTTCAAGTTCAACTTGACTACATAAAACGCCCCCAGCTCACATCGTGCAGCAGACCAGGTGAGGCGAGTCTCCCTCCGACGACCAAACTCCTCCCACCAGGGGAAGGCCTGACAAGAAAGGCTTGTCACAATACGCTGAGTTTTCATTAAGAAATCGCACATGGAAAATTCAATCTCGTCAACTGTGATTACAGAGCATAAATTGCGCATCGGAATCCATCCGTAGTTGAGCTGTAAGAGCTCTCGTCTTGTTCCTGTCCATTATCCGGGGACACCCTCCAGCACCCTGTCATTTGCAATTTAGCAGCTCGAGCCAGAACCAGGTGCTGCACTATAAAAGGTGCTATATTGCGCACGTGCAATACTGCAGGCAAAGATCGCATGCGGTATATCGCACTCGCATGCATCCTCCCCAGGGAACACGAGCAGAACGGCCCGCTCTGATGAGCTGTCAGATTAAGGATTACCAAGGAGCCCCATTAAAAGTGCTCCAGCCGCACTGTTCCACTCGCCGCTCTCCCCATCAGCTGTTTGCAAAAACCTGTCAGAGAGCAGGGAGAGTATCAGAGGCGGGGCAATTGGGCTGGAAGGGGAGAAGGAGACGGATGAAGTGTTGACAAAGTAAGAACCAGGCAGTTACAGGGAGACAGACGGAGGAAAGTGAAGCCCGCAGAGGAGAAGAAGAGTAGAGGGTCGGAGGACGGCGCGTCATAAGAGCTGACCCCCTAAATTGAGTAGGCTTGTCAACGGCTTTGCTTTCCAACAATCAACAGTCAACCAGACAACGTGAAAGAGCTCACTGCTGGCACATTGCACTCTGCAGGTTAGATGGAGGAATCCAAATGTCAGGGAGAAGTTACTTAAAGAAGGGGAGACAAGAGAATTGAAAAGGAAATGATAGATATAATGATAAGAATGATATGAGGTCCGGAGATTTAGCCAAAACAGACCACGGAGATGCAGCTGTCATTCAAAAAAGTACATATCTGGTTTGAGAGCTAAAAATGGGAAGTGGTCTACCAGCGTCAACTATATGGAGGCATATGGATCATTAATACGCACGTCAATAGGAGCTCTTGTGTCCAGTCTGTCAAAAAGACAACCATCAGAGAAAAATCAAGTGAGTTCTCCGTAAAAAAAAAACAAAAAAAAGATACAGAGTCATAACATATACAGAGACATGGCAGAGATTCACTTTGCAATACAAATCCTTTCCTCCCCATACGAGAGCAAACGTACTGATACGACAAACATTCACAGTGTGTGGCAAACACCAACTTCCTTTTGGTTGCGCAGGGTAAAACATTTCGAGACCTGGGCTGTAACAATAGAAGCGTGGTCCAAAACAGGCTGCTGGGATAGGAAAAATTGGCCTTGTGCGTAGGTATACACGTTGAAAGGCGCAGGGCCCCAATGTTCAAAATCCTAATTTACCACAATTCATTTGAGGAATGTGACTGAAGGGAGAGGCCCATATTGCTGTCATTTCAAAAAAAATAAAATAAAAAATCCAGCCGAAATCAGGACTTGTACTGACATGACAGCACCCTTAGCTGTATCACATACAAAAATCATCTCCTGTGTGCGAGCGGAAAGGTGCGTAACGGTTCACTGCATCTCATAATGGAAAAACAAAATGCTTTCAGTTACGTTTCCCAGCGTGGACTCCTCGTGTGCAGGCCTCTGGTCCACGACGTTCGTCATCACAGAGTCAGGTCAGTGTTTCACTGCCCCCTGGTGGACACGGATTCTAACTACAACCATAGTGTCAGAGCTTAGGGGAACTTTCATAGACACAGGCTGATTTCACATAGTGAGTGCATCTACAGTTTCAACCACCTAGATCATCTATGATATGAGCTTACGAGGAAATCTCCTGTTCCTAAAGGTAACGCGTGCGAGTTTGAGGACATTCGTAGCCACCAACTGTTCAATATTGAGCGCACCCTTTGGATTTGGGGCTGCTCGTCCATGTCCGTCATCGTCCAGTCAGACAGATGCAGGGCGGCGGCGGCGGTTATTTGCAGATGTGCTCGCTTCAGATGGATATCACTAAGCCCACATCTATAATTCACACCTCATTTCACTCCATTTTAAATGTCAGAGCGGTGTTTGGAATTGTATCTCCTGAGAACGAAAGTCAATGGAAGCCCGGTGTCTATATTTAATTGGAGCAAACATTACATTTAGAAATAAGCAGCTGCATACTTTTACCAACATTGGACTTTTAAATGCAACTCGGTAAAAAAACAGGAAGGTGGTCTGCCATGTTTTGAAATGTTCAGAGCTCTCAGATTATCGAAGACAAATCTTCACTGTCAAAACAAAAACACAGTGGCAATGTTCACTTCCTCTGCACCACCGCGTGTACTTGTAAAAGTGGCTTTTCAGACTTGTGTTGTTTGTCTTTATTAAATCAAAATGTGTAGTTATTTATTCATACGCTGTACTGCACTGCATTTTTCATTCCCTCTGTTTAATGGGCCTCACCCTTTTTAAATCTTATTTATATGCGCCTTTTCACATTATCAATTTATAAACGGCTCCTAGGCCTTTCTGTGAAGCTCTCTGAATTGCCTCCGCGTTGAAAGGTGCTATTAAAATAAATTTGCCCGGCAGACATCGCAACGCATTGCCTTGTTGTGAGCTTAAAAATAAAACGGATAGAAAAAATTCAAAATGAGAGTGCAAGTCTTTTCTTTTTTTTTTTTGTTTTTCTTTCTCCAACATCTGCCCAGTGTTCTCATACCAAAACAAAATGTTCTTATCACTCCTAACTCCCCGTAGTGATTGCTGTGGAGGCAATCCCCACGTGAAAGCCTGCGCGAAGATCTGAGGATTCAAGATGAAAGTTAATTAGCTTACGCTACTCAGCTCATTATCATTCCACCGATGCATTGACAGTGGAAGTCACGAACAAGAACTGGGTGTATTCAGTGTGCAAGGACATGCTCGTTACTCGAAACAGAAACAACCCCTTGCCGTTGAATCTGTGTTCTGAACTCTGGCTTAGAGACGAAGCCGAGAGGACTCGTCGCCGTGGGGAGTCAGTTCAGCAGCCATTTCTTTCTTCGCAACACAAAGCCTTCCTCCCGAGGGTCACTCCAAAAACGACAGATATAAACGTTCTCGAAAGCTCTTCAGAACAGAGTGGGCCTGTCGGCCGACCTGCCATAACTTGGACCAATTAATGTGACAGTGTCAGTAAAAGCACCAAACACGGCAGCAGCGGCTCCAATAAAAGGCGTCAGACTTAATGAATCCGATGAGCCCTCAAGAGGCTAAAAGTAACACACTTACTGCAGGAGCCTACGTACTTGTGCCTGGTTTTCCATCAGGAAACCAAAGACGCCGCAGAGCAAGATCATTAAGTCCGCTGAGAACACGATGAATACAGCTACACGCCATTAAAAACGATTTGAGGACGCTGTGAGCCCTGCCTCTATATTTTAAAATGCCATACTTTCCCCCCCCCCACTACTTTTCCTTCCAGATCGGGCATTTTCTCACTCAGAGTTTTGGAAACTTTATTTTGTACACTCTCCAGACATGTCTCGGTATCTCACACGGGTTGATCAGTCAAGCGATGCAGCACCGAGGGAGAATATATATTGCATACCATTTAAAACGAGGCCACTAACTACACCTTTTTTTTTTCTCTCTCTCTCTCTCTCGCATAAGCGAGATGGACGTTCACGCGCTGAAATAGCCGAGTGGTCACGGGGCAACGGTCCACGAGGCAGCAGATCAACCCCTCCAGACTTTACCCGAGTTTAAAGATGCACGTCTTCGACTCGAAAATTGGCGTTTGGAGACAGCTGGTGGTCACTGTGGCACCAGACAACGAAAATATTAAGAAGGGAGAGGAGCAAGGGGCCCATTGTTCTTAATCACCCCGTGACTGTGCGCGCTCCCACAGCGGAGCTCTGAGGAAATTGAACCCACCTCTCAGAAAAAGGGAGCGTTCGTGCCCATCGGAATCCCCGAGGCGGCGTCATTCTAAATTCAATTCTCCTTCAACCTGGCGACTCGTTGCCGACGCCGCTAATTCCTACTCATCTACCGCCTGTCGGCGCCTCTAAGAACGGATCCTCGCGCCTATATTAAAACAAACGTCACGAAAGTCAACGAAGGACTTCAGCGGATATTGTTCCCAGGCTCACTTGTTCGGCCTGCACACTGAGTGGGGGGGGGGCGACCGAAATAAGAAGAGTCCAAAAGTCCACAGCAGACCTGAAAGCTGCAATGTTTCTCCACCCCCAGTTGTTTTTCTTGTGTGGGTTAGGCAGGAGTGAAAATGAAATAAGCTCACCATCCCAGGAGGAGTTGGATTTTTTGTGTTTGTGTTTGTTTGTTTGTTTCTCCCCCTCCGGTCCACAAGAGTTCTTCAGACCCAGGGAGCTGCTGACCCGCCTGTCCTGGGCTGCATTATTCACACTCCGTCTTACTCAGCGATGAGAAAACCGATTCTGTAGGGGGGGGGACGCGCACACACACACACACACACACACAGAGAAGGCAACTCCTTAAAAGTGTCCTGTAACTTACTCGCACGGAGCGGAGCCTGCGTCTCTCATACTCACACTCTATGTGTGACAGGTTTTCCCCGAAAAAAAAGACCAATCCAGCATCTCCCGATGGACACTGGGAACGGAGAATAGGCCACTGTGCGAATTTTCCATGAGGACATAGAATCTCCCTCTTGCGTTTTGAGTGCGTTTTGAATAAAAAACGAATCAATATGCCAATTTCATACAATTACAAGATGACATTTTGAATATTGATCGGTTATTCATTTGTTCATAATACATACCCATTTGGTACGGAGATCTAAAGGCTTCCGGCCTCTGTCCCAAGCTAATGCTGCTCAGCTCCTGGCTGAGGAAACGTCCAATTGGTGTCAGTGTTGTCACCTTTTGGAATCCTGTACTGTAGACTCCCTCTACTATGTTTAAAATTAATTTTTCAAATGTCTTTGTTTGTTGTACGAGTGCCCAATTCATTTCGACGGCATGTTCCCGTTTGAAATGCCTTTGGGAGGACACGGTAACCTTTGCGCATGATCAAATTATTATTTTCCCATTACCTTCAGTCAACAATAACAACGCGCGTACAATAAGAAGCTTAAATCAAGCACGTGGGCCGAGCGGTTTGTGTTTGCCCGCTCTTGTAGAAGCAGAATTGATTGAGAAGCTGTCAGGTGGCATTTAGTGTCGCTGGGGATCGTTTGAATTACCAGGAAAAAGGTCAGTCCGGTAAAATAGCTTTTATTGATGGGCAAAATGGATTGTATCAAGGCAACATCAATACCGAGACTGACAGGCGGACAGACTGAGTAGGTCCGCAGTCCTTTGATTTATTGGCTACAGGTTTATGTGAATCGAATTGGAAAATAAGAAATGTAGATAGTTAGAAATAGGAAAATAACATAATGGATTTCAGAAGTGACTATGTCTGTCTTTGGCCGGATCACTGGGCTTCACGTCCTCTGATTTGGAGCTCTGAAAGAAAGGAAAAATAAAATGTACCATAAACACAAGGTTTACTCTTGGTTGACAGTAAATCATAGTATTTAAGCTCACAGGGGTCATTTGGGACATTTTATTAGCTATTGGGTAAAACGGTTCAGGTAAGATAGATGATTACTGCAATTTGATATTTTTGCTATTTGAACAGTGCTTGGAATGCAGATGGGCTGGCATTGATAAAGGACTAGTTTGAAACAGGTTTGTTTACCCTTACAATATTCAGGGGGATAATAACCCACCCTAAGCCTTAGAACTGATTCTTTCGTTCGACATCCGGTCTCTTGCTCTACCTTGGACTTGAAGAGGAGGTTGATGACGCCCTTGGAGCGTCGGTCTGCCGTCCGGTCAGCGGTCCCACAGACAGACAGGCTCTTACTGTCCCGCCGGGCTCTGGCGCCGTCCCCCGCCTCCTCTGCTCCTCCCACCACCGCCAGGGACAGACCTACGCACACGGCAACAACCGCGGACTTAGGGCTTCGTGTATCACCGGTGGTGGGGTTTAGCGCGTCCTCCTGCACTCCGCCCTGATTATTTTTGATTTTCCCGTTGGTTTTGGCCCTGTAGCTGTTCATGGTGATGAACCGTGTGTTCTGGCTACGCCTGAGGCTCTGTGTGTGTGTGCGTGTGTGTGTTCAGCGAGGCGGTGCAGCAGTGTAGTCAGCCCGGCTAATCAGAGGCGCTGTATTTACACCGGCGTCGATGCTGGCTCAGCGGGCTTAGGCCGACGTGGCGGGGTGCCAGCCAAACATCTGTGAATTATGGCTTGATGCACTGTCTGAGGTGGAGGGGTTATCTAACTCAAATAATGCAATATAAACTGGATGAAACTGTTCTGAAAAATGACAACCGACCTCACGGATCCACTCATGTGTTTTAGGTTAAGCCATTAGTGCCACATCATCCAGCTTTTTAAACACACACACACACACATTTCTAGAACTGAAAAAAAACAAAAAAAAAACAACACCCAGAAGTTGTCTTAATGTAACAATAGAGGGTCGCAATCCAGGAGTGTTGCGTCACCTGTGATGGCGGGCAGGGATCTGGAGTTGGCACTGGTCAAAGACGTATTTCCCTCACTTGGCTCGGACAGGTTGGTGTCACTGCGGAACTCCTGTTTCTTGGACAGCTAGAGGGAGACAGAGATCACGCACAGCTCGGCATACTCAGCATTGTGTGGCTCATTGTGTTACTGTCCAGAAATTCTCTCTCTCTCTCTCTCTCTCTCTCTCTCAGGGGCCGCTACTATCACCGATCCTCACCCGTTTGCAGTCCAGCGTGTTCACCCTATCTCGTTCCTCCGTGATGAAGATCATGCTGCTCCTCTTCTTTTTCTTCTTAGACTTCCTCAGTTTGACCTCTGCGTCGCCCACCGTCACCACGGCGTCCTCCGCCGCGCCTAGGCTCAGGCTGCCGCTGGAGCGCGGCAGGGTGGCGTTCCAGGAGGTGGGGGACTCGGGCCCGAGGTCCCTGGAGAGAAGCAGGTGTAGGAATCGAAGGGGTTAAACGTTTGGAACGTACGGAATAGCAGAGTTTGGATGCATCCCGCAGATGAGATACGCCACTGTAGTTGTGAATGTTTGCTTATTACTCTGACATCACCACATGTGTTTACCACGGTGTGCCGTATGTGCACGCTACCTGTCGGCATGAAGCTTGGTTGGGGTCCCACATTCCGACCCCTGCAGCGAGGAGATTGAAATGATGGACTGCCGAAAGGAGCGCAGCATGGAGCGAGGACGAGTGGACTTCCTCTCATCCAAGTCCGGCTGGAAAGCAAAAAATAAATAAATAAATAAATCATGTCAATGTAAAAATACAATAAAAGAGGACTGTAATGTGGAGAAATTTAAAAGGTACAAAACCCACATCTGAGGCTTTTGTGACTACTGTGATCTTTATTTATTATTATTATTATTATAATTGTTAACAATAATTTCTATGGCATTTTTCATGCACAGCTCAAAGTGCTTTGACAAGTTGACGGCGTTCCTCACCAACTCTCTCACTCCGTACTTCGTCTCCACTTTCTTCCTCAGCTGTTTGAAACACTCCTCCATGCGCTCGTGGAACGGACGCAGGTCGTCGGTCACTCTCTTCCCGTGGAGGGAGATGCCGCCGCCCAACAACGGGATCTACGAATACAAATGTGGCCGCGTCAACGGAACACCCCAGCCAAAACAACGCAACTAAAGTTGGTGGTGTGTGCGCGCGTGCTCGCGCGGGACGGTACCTGCCATGCGATGAGGTCTTTGAGGCGCAGCAGTTTTTCCCTGTCCTGCGGATTCTGCTGATTGTACTCCTCTGTGAAAAAGGCCTGAAACAGAGGAAACGTGGGAAAAAAAACACATTCGAGGAAATATATATATATATTTCTTTTACCTGCGGAGTCAGTTTTTAAATCGGTGACTCACTGTAATGGTTTTTGGTTATCGCATTTAATGGTTCTGGGACTTCAGAATCACTCTCCTACTCAGAGTCGCAGGAAGTGACACTGATTTCTTACACCAAATCAATTCTCTCAAAGTCCTGCCGTTGCAGGAGATTACCGTTCCAGTGCAAACAGTCGCTGGCCAATTCATGACAGCTTATATGTTACAAAAGATCTGTGAAATCAACGTTTTGTCCCGAGATCATTCATCTCCATTTGACTCTCATGGAGACCTTTATTCCATCGTGAGTGGTGAGCTACATCGCCGGTGCATACGCGTCATCAACTGACCTCGGCGCGGAACCGATTATGGAGATTGATCTGGCTTTGACTTCACCTTTTCGTACTTGGCAAAGCCCCCCATGACGGCTGGGTCCACAATGCCGTTGAGCAGCATGGAGAGGGGGTTGATGGGAAGGCTCCAGTCCGCTTGATACTGATTAATCATGGTCAAAATCTTCTCGTTGGTGGACTCCATGGTCTCTATGGCATTCTCCAATGGAGACAAGGTGGTCTGAGGAAGGAGGTGGAGAAGTAGTCAAAAATAAAATGGACTAAATAAATAAATAAAATCATATGCCAGCGCATTTACACAAGTCAAACATGCAACACCAACGAGCCCACACACACTCACGTGTTTCAGGTCAGAGGACTCGAACCAGCGCAGGATCCCTGGCAGCTTATACACAGTGGTGAAGGTTGTGCGTTCGATCCACATAGACTGGAAAAACAAAAAGAGGCAAAAGAAAGAAAGAAAATATATATATAATAATAATCTTCGGAAGTAGTAATACGTAAACCTGAGTGCATCTCTTGTGCTCATCTGACTCCTGAAAACAGAAGCCGATGCCGTAACACATCATTCCACCCGGGGACTCATCCCTTCAGAACGACGGCGGCGCAGACACACAATGGCTTCGGCAAAACAAGCGTAGTCCCTGTGGTCGTAAATCTTTGAATCTTCAGAAAGTAACCCACAGCAAACTCATTGTTTGGGTCCACGGGTCCTTTCCTCACAGGCCTGGAGTAGTGAAATCGCTGCACGTAGTTGGACTTGTAGAAGCTGGGCGGCGTGAAACAAAAAGAAAATGAAACTAATGAAGCGAACGAGACAACAGGGGAAGTGACTCAGTTCTTGTCCACGGGCCTATTATTTGGCAGACACTTGGATTTGAATTGGTGACAAGGGTGAGATACACAACACTGACTTGATGATCTGGTCCGGGACGGGTTTGTTCTTCAGGCGGGGGGGGATCTCGAGGACTGGCCGCACTGTGAAACACTGGATATCTGGGTCAGTTCACTCAGGAATAAACACAACGCGGTGGAGAGCGTCTCCGTCTCCCCACGTCGGGGTGCACGGTCTGATCGGGTGATCTGTCCTCCCTCCGACAGCTACGCTTTTTGATTTCCAGAGGATGAAACGAATAAAACGCCCCAAATTAGCTTTACATCAACGAAATTCATAAAGACCTGATGACTTGGCAAGATTAATAGCAATTCATAGAATCATGTATATTATAATATCTTTTTTTTTTTTGTCTATACCAGCGTGGCTTTACAGCAGTTTAGTTTTTCCTCTTTCTTCGTACATCTCCGTGATACTGTCCATTGTGCGCCTGCTATGCGGCGTGAAGGATACACTGCAGTGGAGAGTTCCTGATGTCCTCGCCTGGCATGGTGGTAGTGTTGAGGCGCACGGCGCTGGGGAACTGGCTCATCAGGTGGTTCTGGAAGTCTTCTCTGCGCTCGTACTCCTTCCCACGGTGAATAAACACCTTGTTCTGAAGCCCAGGGGGAAATGTACCGGCGTTCATTAATGATGAGGACAGTATTTAAGCGCCAGGTCACCCTGCGATGTGTGGTTCGAAATCTTGGCCACTTTGCATTGTCGTGTGACTCTGTCCCCACCACTGTCCAAGTTATATAAAGACTCATATGTAGAGGAGTAGGAAGTAGCATATACCGGCGAATACTTAGGTATAAGTACCTCCAAATTATACTTTACTTTACTCTAGCAAAGAGAAAAGAGAAATTGTAAACCGTTGCTTTTCACCATTGGTCTGCATATTTAGCCTGAATCAACTTCTGCTCTGTGATATTGTTTTGTTTTTATTCTCGCTCTGAAACCGAGGGGCGCGCCAACCTTGAGGAACGGTGGGTAGCCCTGTCCGTAGTAGCCCACCGCAAAGTAGTCCGGCTTGGGCCTCAGGATCTTCATGATGTTCTCGTAGAACTTGGCCTGTTTCTCCTGCGGGGACGGAGAGAGAGAGAGAGAGAGAGAGAGGGAGAGAGAGAGAGAGAGAGAGAGGGAGAGAGAGAGAGAGAGAGAGAGAGAGAGAGAGACAGAGAGAGAGAGAGAAAGGGCAGAGGGTGTGCGTTCAGGGGCGAGATTCAGATGCGCACGCCGTGGCACCGCAGCGGTTTCTGTCGCTCGTGCCAATGACAAAGCTACCCTCAGCAGAACGCTGGGCCTCTGCGGGTGATAGATGGCCGGGGTGGGGGGGGGGGGGGCAAGAAAGCAGGCACCATCCAAGGGTAATGTCTGTCGTTTATATAACCACATAGAGAGTTTTTTTTTTTTTTTTTTCATTGTGTAATTCTCCGTGGGGAGGGGGGAAATCAAGGGGCTGAGTGAAAGGGACGCGGAGGAGAAGCTGGTGCTTAGTTCGACTTCTGAGTGTGGAGGCGAAATCGCTTCTTCGGTGGCGCAGAAGAAAGACATGAAAGGAACAAAAGGGGCACAGAAGACACACTGACAAAGGTCAAGCATGCCCGTTACATTTGTAAACGTGCACGAAGGGTTGCGCTGAATTGTTGACAATGTTTGAGGGAGCGGATGACTAATTTAGTGCGGAAACTGTTGTTCTGAGGTTAAAAAGGCAACTGCGCCACCTGGAACGCGAACCCTCCAGCCGCCACCGAGTCGGCCTGGATTTATTGTTTCTGTGACAGCCAATCAAAATGTGTCCATTGCACCCATATTTATTTATCCATTTCCTTTTTGACCGGGGTTCATTGTTTGCTCCGCTACTGGTGCTTTACAAAGCTTCCAAATCTTCCATTCTTCTTCAGAAAACCCCCCAAAATACCCAGAGCACCTATAAATGTAATTCCTAGCAAAAGGATGAGTGAGGGGGGGTGGGAGGGGGGGGGGACAGTGAGGCCCTGATTATTATGCAGATGATGTGAAGGTTTTAGAAAGTCATGTTTTACCAGTCTCTTGCTGAGTAACTCGTAGTCAAAGATCTCGTTTTCGTACTGTTCGGCCAGTTCCTTACACAGAGTGATGGCTTCTTCCCACATCTAAACTACCCAGAGCACCTATAAATGTAATTCCTAGCAAAAGGCTGAGTGAGGGGGGTGGGAGTGGGGGGGGGGGCAGTGAGGCCCTGATTATTATGCAGATGATGTGAAGGTTTTAGAAAGTCATGTTTTACCAGTCTCTTGCTGAGTAACTCGTAGTCAAAGATCTCGTTTTCGTACTGTTCGGCCAGTTCCTTACACAGAGTGATGGCTTCTTCCCACATCTAAACACACGCACACACACACACACACACACACATATACACACACACGAGGAAATGAAACAGAAGTGTCCTTCATTGCGCCATCTGCTAATAAATCTGCAGCAGCTGTCGTGGTGGCAATTCATCTTGTGAAAATAAATCTCTCCACGGCTCTGTGGAAAAGGTAAAACACTCGGGGAGGATACAAAGTGAAATGGCCCACAACACAGCACATAAAGACTGTAACTGTATTTTTATTATTATTATTATTATTATTATTATTATTATTATTATTATTATTATTATTATTATTATTATTATTATTATTATTATTATTTATATTGCACGGCTATGTCTTTTTTTTTCAAGATACTGGTTATAGGATACAGGAGGGCAACATTTTTTTCAAAACAAAAGCATGTGCAGTAGCTGCCGACGGTGACGGTGCTGTTGGCTGCGTTAATTGCAGAAAAAAAAAAGCAAAACTTATCCGACCGACCCAAACTTTAAGCGATGGGGACATTTTTCCATAATGGAAAAAAAAGGGAATCTAATTTTAATGGATTCTGGAACATTAAGCAGCACCTTTCAAATCATCACAGAGAAGAACAAAAAAAACGTGGCGTGATGTCATCCAAAACGATCGCTGACCTTGCCCTTGTCAAAGTAGTCGATGATGGTGTCGTAGAGTGTTTCTTTGAGCTGCCGCTGGGTTTGGGAGCCGTGGAACTCAAACTGGGGGCTGCACATGTCATCCGACCACTAAGGTGGAGAGAGGAAGTTAGAAAGAGAGGTGCGAGGGGGGGGGGGGGGAGGGTATTACGCCGTATGTTTATTTGTATTGTTCAGACGAAAGAAAATAAGTGCCGACATGGACAAAGTGTGTTAGTGGCTGTCCCATTCAGCATTGTGTTGAAAGAGAATAACTTCAACGTTTCTTTGTTGTAATAAATCAATATTAGCCCTTACACAAAGCTTGCACAAACCGAGCAGAAGGATGATCATTTATTATATAAATGGGACACTATTTCTTCTTCTATTATGTAAATTAAGCAATGGTTAATTACGAGGATAAACAAATGAACTACATAAACGGCCTCATCTGCTTAGAGCGGTTAAAAAGAGGATTAAAGGTTTGAGTTTGAGGCTGCGCTTCCCATGAATAGGAAAAGGGCATGAAACCATTGGATGAATGGACATTATAAAAAAAACAAAAAAAAAACAAAAAAAACATTACAGACTTCACCTGTTTTATATAAGGCTACTAGATAGAGGGAGAGACAGAGAGAGAAAGAGAGAGAGAGAGATATTTCCCTTTCTCTCGATTCTGTGAGCCTCTAAGTATCCCATAAAAGAAATGAAGAGAGAAAAGAGGTCAAACACTCGTGCATCCGGAGACACGCATATACAAACCTTGGGGTGCGCACACACCCACACCCACACCCGCACTCGCTCCCTGCATCAGTCACCATAGTGACGGAGCAGAAGTGGCCGACGACATCCCATAAAGTAACCTCGGCGCTTCGTCATTTCGAGGGAAACGATGAAGCAGCGATTTATCATCTCATAAAAAATAAAACCGCCTCATTTGACGCAGATAGGCCCAGTGATTAGTGTAGGACGCTGCGCGTGTGTGCGTGCGTGCGTGCGTGTGTGTGTGTGAATGTGTGTGTGTGTCCCCTACCTTGAGCAGGCGAGAGTGGAGCAACAGTGTGTACGCGGCCTCTGTGTAGTTTTCACCCTCCAGGTGTAGGTCTCTCAACTTGTAAAGGTATCTGGTTACACAAATGAACACACAGATGTGTACACACACACACACACATCCCCAAATATAGGTTGCATTAATTTCTTATGCATCATATACATTAGTCCACTAGATGCCACTATCGGGCAGCGTGAGGACCTGTGAATTAAGTACATATACAGTATTTATCACGTGTATCACCATCTGCTTCCATTACACACACACACACACACAAACATATCCTCAAAGATAAACACATCACGGAAAGGTTATTCAGGAGCACGCACGCACGCGCACACACACACAACAGTTTGTAAACACAAATAAGCACCACTGTACTGTACGCGTGTCTAACGAGACCGAACAACGGGGAGTGGGAACATTGTGTTCAGAGTGAACCAACTTATTCTGCTGATATTTTTAGTACAGGTATTATTGAAAAGGCAAAATCTTTGCGTGTGGCTTCCAGATGGTCCCTAACTGAACAACTCCCGGTTTGCTTGGGAGGCAGGGATTCAGCGAGTGGGAGCTCCGACTTTCTCTTTCGTACCTGAACTAATCTCCTCCTGCTCTGGCTCTTTCCTCTCACGCCTATAAACCAACACTGGAGGTACCGTTTGCTTTTGTGTGAACGGTGTGCATTCACGGCAACCCGGACGTGTGGCCCCTCTCGACTTTCAGCAAGTCATTCTGCACCTCCATCCGCCTTTTTCTTTGACTAACCCTTCTCCGTAATCTACTCGTCTCTCTCGTCTGTGACTCCCTCCTTCCCTCGGCCCCCGACGGACCTCTTCTCCACCAGTGTGGATCCTATGAGTCAGCCAAGTGGTAGCTGGAATCAAATAAACGTCATTTTCTTCTATACTGACCGGGAGTGCTAGCATATGATAAAAAGAAATAATTTGGAGAAACCAGCTTTCGCATTTCAGGTCAATAAAATGTTCCCTATGGGAAAGCAAAATAAGGTAGAATGGAAACTTTTGCCGCAATAACCCTCAAAGAAGTCCGTACACACAATGAAAGCAATAAAGCAATTAGTGTGCCATTGTTGCATATTATTTTCCTGCAACATAAGAGTAGAGATTCTGCTTTTATAATAAGAATAAATTAAAAGAAACATAATGCTCAGACAGTCACGAAATGAAAACAAAAACAAAAAAAAACGTAATGTCCGAAAGATTATGCTGCTTTTATTTGTTGGTTAAACTTCAGGTTTGATTTCAACGGTGCAGTCTTATAGACGTGTGCCGGTGTTTTTGGTTTTTTTTTCATCATAAAACTGTGTTTATGTATTTCTGTATCCAAGAAATTCTGGAAAAGCCTTTGCTGAGAAGAGCTAAGCGTTAAAAACCAACAGAACTGCGGGGACCTCCAGGGATGCAGGTTTTTTTTTTCGGCAATAACATTTGGTTGTATTATGTAATAATGAAAGAGAGTTCTGAATGGACCAAGGAGAACTGTCAAAGGAGGTTCTACCATGTTGTAGAGTTTTTTTTTCGAAAATGCTGAAAGAGATTCTACAGCGGAGGGAAGTCAAAAGGGAATTCTGAATGAATGTACCATGGAAAGGAGGTTTTCTCTCGTCAAAATTTGGCTCCTACACTCGCACTAAAAGTACCAGGTACCATACGAGAGGAGCTAATACACAGCGGTCCCATTAGTGTCAACTGTTAAGTGTCACATTAAATATACAGAGGGGCCTCCACTGTAAATGTGAGCAATTAAGATGTAAATTTAATATTCCATGATTCACACACGGGGACATAACATAATTAGTTGAGTTTATTGCGTCGCTGGCGGTCTATCCAGACAGACCTTTGCGTAGACTACGTGTTTGAGATCAAGTTGTGAAATATATCACACGTACGTGTTGATTAAGCGTGTGCTTGCATTAAACTGTGTATTTGTATTGGGTAGGGAGCCTCCCCACAGTATCGATGGGGGTTGCCCATCGATAGCAGAGCAGGGCATACATTCCAATGCACTAATTATGTCTGTAATCCGTTGGTAGAAATGCACCGTAGGGCCTGACGCGATCTTTGACCCCCCCCCCCTCTCTCTCCCCCCCCCCCCCCCCTCTCTCTCTCTCTTCACCTCTCCCCTCCTCACTCCCATCATGTCTGACTTCTCCCTCCAGTCAGACTAAGAGCTGATCCTGTGGATTTTGACATTAATTCACTGGGACTCCTATAATCCCGAGTACACGCATTGCGACAAACACACGTACTCGTACGCACGGACAGCACACACGCACGCACGCACGCACACACACACACACACAAGCACTGTCCAAATGTATATTGAGTCATAAATACCTGATGTACATCCCTTCCCGATTGATGTCCTTGTAAAAGTTCTGCAAAATCAAAAGGAGAAGTGGGGTGAGGGCCACTTTGTAAACAGCTAAATGTGTGCGCACGTGCAAGACAGAGACAGGGAGACATTTTCCTGTAACGTTAAGATGCACCACACTGACTGTAAGTTTGTTATTCTGGTGTAGCAGACACAAACATTTGCCGTGAATCCAAAGCCTATCTCATTTAAATCTGAATGGTTCATTTTTTTTGCAAAGGTCAGATACATCATTGCTGACAGTGAACAAATATATATTTCTACTATAAATATGAAGGCCAGGTATTTATGTTCTCAGCAGTGGCCTGCGACTAGTTAGGATAAACAACAACTCAATACATTGAAGGACTACAGTGTCACTACAGTGAGTGGCAGTGGTCGAAAAATACAAAAAAACGTTTGTTCTGGTATCCCGTTGGCCAATTTATTGTTTTAGGTGCATTTGCATGCGGAAGAGTAATAACTGCCGTGTGTTTATGTGGGAAAGAGTGTTCTCCCTATTATAATCATAATACAACTTTATTTATAAAGCACAGTGTTGTAAAGTGATTTAGGAAGGAAGAAATAACACCAGACGCATAAATAATAAAATTAGCATACAACAGTGGAGCATACGGAGAGTATAATGAATGATATAATAGATCAAATCCTATAAAATAAATAGAACTAGTCCGAGTAAACAAGGGCCAATGTCTATAAGTTGCAAAAGCTTTCAAGTAAAGTTTGTAGACGGGATTTCAAAATAATGAAAGACGGTTGTCGCAGACCAATAGGCGGCAAATGGAATTATGTGGGGGGATATAATGGTCACTCTTTGTTATAGTGTGTGACCTGCGGGGGATGCATCTGTGGATCTTAGTCGTTGTCACCAGAGCCTGCACATTTGCAGAGGAGCCAAAAACAAATGAAAGAGAATTCCTAACGGAGAGCCGCGACCTCTGCCGCGCGTGTCATCAGGGAGGAAGTAATACGCAAGAAACAAACGGGCCGCCGTCTCTTCAGCTATTTGACGGATTCCCGACATTGAACACCAGACCTTCTCGGGAACAAAAATGGCACGTGCATATTTTAGGCTATAATTGTATGATTTAATCTGCGGCGGGGGGGGCGATCGCACGGCGGGGCGGACGGCGTCCTTCGCGAAACCTAAGAATACCGTGGGGCTGCACCTGATTAGGCGATCACAGATGAGGAAGGATGAGGAACAGACAGCAGCTGATGCAACCCTCTGCAAACCGACACAGATCAGACACACTCACGGATAGCTTCCTTTAGACCACAGGCAAATAAGGGAAATATTCACAAGGAATAGAAAGAGGCTGGCGTTAGAGACACTTTTAAAACCGACTGCGGTTTGGTTCTTACAAACTTGCACTTACTAGTCTCTTCAGACATTAGTCTCTCGATTATTAATGAGTTTACGGTTGTGCGTACATGTATGTGTGTATGTGTGTATGTGTGTGTGTGTGTGTGTGTGTGTGTGTGTGTGTCTCTAAAAAGCAGCTCTTCTCCTGCTAAAAGGTGCGTGAAACACAAGGTTAATAAATCAATGCCAATCCATCCCCTAGCACCACATTCCCAGCATATGGTGGATTTTGAAAAATGCGGGGAGGGGGGGGAAACGTAAAGAAAAAAAAAAAAAAAAAACGATGAAATTCATTCCGAGAAAAAGGCTCACACCGGTGTGGGGAAATGCTGCGGGTGGGGGGTGGGGGGGACGACACTTACCAGAAGGTTGACAGTGCAGCTCATGCGGTTGTTGCGGCTGTCATCGCTCATCACCGTGCGGTAGTCAAGGAGACGAATCAGGAGTCCTTTCACCAAGGCGACAAAGTGCTGCACCTGGGGCCTCAGTGTGTGTCGCTCCACGGCACAGTCCAGGAAGCTGAGGGGCAAATCAACAAGTTCACCGTGAGATATAGATTTGGCCTGGATATTCACTGCACTGCTGAGAGAATGTGCTTAAAATATATGACTATTCACTGCATGATTTTTTTTTATTTCAATACACGGTATACAGTATATATATGGTACTTGTTTATATAATCGCCAAACATAATTGATTTCGCTGTCGTGTTAAACACTGAGGCCTACATGGTCTCCAGCAGTTGCATGTATCGCTCATCGCCTCCTCCGCCCTCGACCTCGTGGTCCAGCTTCAGGATGATCTCATTCTCAAACTGTCCGGAGACGGGAGAGAACAAAGCAAATAAGAGCAGGATAGAAGAAAAAGAAAAAAAATCAATTCTCCCAGCATAATTAAGTTGTCCGTTTTACTTTTCCTGTGATGCTGCCCATCCCAGGAAATCAATGGGGGGATTCTTTGCCGGTGTCGAATTTTTCTTTGCATAAGCGTGTTTTTATTTTGCATTTATTTCCACAGGTCACACCGTCTGGCTGTGTTATTTAGCCGCATGTGTTTCTATTTGCATGTATATATATGTGTGGGTGCGCGTGCGTGTGCGTGTCAATACCTTTTGGAAGTTGCCAGAGTGTGCGTGCTCACAGGTGATCATGTCAAAGAAGATGGGAATGGTGGCCCTCCTCAGCTCCTCCTCTGGGATCAGAGTCATCTCCAGGATGGGACCCACCATGCCGGGGATGAAACAGATCTTGTGGCTGCCTGATAGATGGAAAAGTCACGCAGACACACACACACACACACACACACACGGGCCCATTTTGTTACGCAAGTAAGTAACATACTGTAAATTTGAAAAGCAGCGAGGCGACCGCGCTTCCTTACCTAGTTTGTACCAGATGTCGCGTATAGCAAAACCAATGAGTCTCCTCATATCTCCATATCTGAAATAAACATATATCGAGTGAGGAAATACACAGAGACACGAGACAGAGGGAGAAATCAGCCTTTTTAACATTGTCTGGATCAATACTTCAGAGAAAGAAGATGGGAAAGAAAAAAAATAAAAATAAAAAAAAAAGCAGCCCGGCGGGGAGCATACCGCTGCACTAATGTTTCCCCGACACGAACTGAATTAAAACAATATCTGTCTACAGGCAACGTGTGGTTTGCGCAGGCAGCGGGAGCGTTGAGCACAGACACACACAAAGTAGATCACAGATCACGGCGTGGCCACGATATGGCCGTCTCTCACTTGGCAAGGATCTTGTTCCTCTTCGTGGGCGAGAAATGCTGAAGCTGCAGAGACTCCTGGGTAATAAACGCCACCGCTAAGTGGAAGTAGTTGTTCCACAACTAGATAGGCCAGGGGGAAGGGGTTGGAAGAGGGAAAAGGTGTTCATATCAAGAATCATAAATCACAAATCGAAAAGCTAAAGTCCTATTGCCGTCAGCGCGGGCTGCGGCGCGCAACGGGACACGCTCACCTGCACTTCAAAGTCGTCGTTATTGAGGAACTTTTGGTTCATGGTGTCGGCGTAGGTATTGATGGCTCGGAGGAACACCCTAAAGGGACGGCAACACACGCGCACAACATGCCAATGCGGTTTATCCTTGGATCAAGTAAAATGATGCTGCGGAAACAACATCCTCCGTTGGGCTGTTTCACTGTTGACGCCCAATAAATGAAGGCACCTCGCCGGTTGTCGGGAGAGAACGAATAGAGGAGTGTGTCTGTGAGTGTGTGTGTGTGTGTGTGTGTGTGTGTGTCGCTGAGCACCGCTTTGATCCCGCCGATGGCTTGACAGTGTTCTATCAGAGCCGACTGTCACACTGCTGCAGATTCGAAAAACTTCCTGTCACGATGGTAGATCACAAGAGCAGCTTCACACGCGGTGTGCCGGGGTGCATCGTTTCTTCTATGCGTCTGCCTATCATGGTTATCCAGATGCTGTCCCTGCTGCCAGTGTAGCTGGGACTTTCTCTCTCTATCCATCTGCACATCCCATCCCGAACACCAGTGCACAGAATCCTTATCGCCCCCCCCCCCCCCCCCCCCCCCCCCCCCCCCCCCCCCCCCCCCCCCCCCCCCCAAAGTTTAACGAGCTCAATCCTGTTTTGCTCCTGTCTCTTATACACATCTCCGCCCGTCCCGCCTTCCGACGCACCTCGGCCTCCCGTCAGAAACCACACACCCGCGGCTTCGCTCCGTCCGCTCACACACGCCGACACATTTTGTCACGTCAGCTGTCTTTCTCGCCGCCGCCTTGATCCCGGCTTTGCGATCGCCGCCCTTATCCCTGTGTGTGGGTATGTGTCATTGCAGACGCAAACAGACCTTCAAAAAGGCCGCGTGGCCGCTGTGGCCGGGCTGGTCAGAGAACGCAGAACTGAGGCGAGTAGGCGGACGGTCCACATCGGGGGAGTGTGTGTTTGGATGTGCGTGTGTGTGTGTGTGTGTGTGTGTGTGTGTGTTTGTGCTTGCAGCGAGGTACCTGTTCTGCACCATGATCATAGCCATCCAGTCGGAGGGATACACGTGCTTTCCGATCAGGTCCTTAAAAAGCAGGAAGGACTCCATCAGGAAGTCCTGCAGGGGAATGGACCAGAGAAATACATGGCATGTCATGGCACAATTCCCGCCAACTCCTTTCGTAACGTACCGTGCGGGCGCATTGTGTGGTGTCTGTTGCAGGCCAGTGTTGGCGTGCTTACCACTAGGTCGGTGGTTCCAGTGAAGGTTTCTATGTATGCAGTATAATGACGATCATCCATCTGCTTGAGGATGGCCGTCATGCAGGCGACCACCCTGGACTGCAGCGGCGGCGGGCGAGAGAAGCGGCGAGAGGCAAAGGGAGACGCGCCATTACTTTTTGGGCAGAGTGCGGCGCCTCTCAAAGCGAGTGCCATCCATCTCAATTATCAGAGCCATACATTTCCCAAGTGATTTGCTGTCGCACAATGGCCGAGACTTCCTCCGGTTTTGTCATTTCCTAATTGGACTATATACAAAGTGGTATTAAAACCCCAAATCCACTGCCCCGTACAGGACCTGGAACAAAAGGGCAGGGTTCTTTGCGAGAGAAATGATCTTTAAAGATGAGATGGAAGAGAGAGAGAGAGAGAGAGAGAGAGTTTTACATCGCCTCGGGTCTCTCTGCCATTTTTTTTATTCGGTGAATAATCCATAAACAAGAAAGCCCGATGCTCGCGCCAATTACATCTGGCCGAGTGCTCCTGAGCTGTGATGAGGCACCACGCGGGCGCCAGGACGAGTGCGATTCGCTCAAGAACACAGTGTTGTTGATGGCCACTTTGGAGCAGGGTGCCTCCACCTCCAACTTCTTTAGGTCTACCTTTTTCCGTTCTTTATTTGGATTTTTTTCACCTCCGCTTTGACACATCGTTACCATGAATTCCATCCACCCGTTAGTTTCATCGATTACCCTTCGAGGGTCACATTGCACATGCAAGGCTATTTCACCCAAAGGTTTTCCGGGGGAAATTTGTTGTGGGCAAATGAGTGACGGCTAATTATAGAGGGGAATATTATTGACACAACGAAATAAATGGTTTAAGAGTCTGATCAATATAGGCACAATGGACGTGTTCACTGTGTCTGCACATATACAAACACATCTAGCGGACATTACACATCAGGACAGGAAGTAGCGAATTAAACTCCAACTCCTCGTTTCGTCTTTCTTTCCGGCTCCTTCTCTGCAGAAGAAGCTGAACACACATGCACGCACGCACACACGTGCACACGCAGGTCAGCACTTACTGGTTGTTTTTTTTTGGTATTGGTTCCGTGCAGCGGGAGAGTCTGGAGACTTCCACTCTGCAGCTCCTTCGTCACCGTATAAATCGCGACTGCCCAGAGGGGCCGAGTACGCGACTCTCGGCTGCTGCCGTCCTCACACGTGAACGTGTTTCATTAACACATCACGTCCTCGTGTTGTGACATGCACGGGAACTATGTGGGTGGCCTATTTGCTAAACTACTTGAGTGTGTGTGTGTGTGTGTGACAGGCGGTGGCAGAGAGTTCAGGGCGTGTAGAGCCGAGGGGCTTATGCAACAGTGAGGAGATTACTGACAAAACAGGACACAGCTGCAGGAGAGCGCTGGGGTTTCTCTCCCTTCCTCCTGCGCCTCCTCATCCCTTCGTCCCTTTACCTCCCTTCGTCCATCCATTCCATCTCTCAGGCCACTTGCATTAATGATGCAATAACAGCCGCAGATTCACCCTTTCAAATCAAATATGGCAGAGATTGACGAGATGAAATGAATGCAAGGCTGGGAACCCACAGAAGCTGCAAAGTTGAGTACAACGGGCCAAAAGTGTAAAATGAAACACACCGCACATCGATTATTTAGTGATATGCAAAGCAGTGTGAATACAGATGCAGATCACTGCACACTGACGGTGGCTTCATCTGCTGTGACGCCGCCATTAAAAACGAGCGGCGCAATCAACCTGAGGCTTTTTACCGACGATAAAACGAACATTGAGGTGGCCCGCAGTCCCGACGTTGCAGCAGATTAGATGAGATAGTCAGAAAACACAAACATTGGTGCCTTTGTTTGAGCTCCGTGATCCGAAAGTGAAAGCTGTGAAGCAATTAAACCCAGCTGGCCCATACAATAGCTTAAAAGGAGAAATCCAACCTAACGTGTTCTTTTTTTGCGATTTGCAGATAAAAAGATGGCCTCGCTGTCTCCCAACAGTGAACCGAAGGGGGGTTGGCAACTCTTTGACAAACGCTTCTCCGCAGGGCTTTCCCGTAAAATCCACAATATGGCTTCAAGTCTCTCTCCTAACCGAGAAAGGCCCAAATGGTCAGTCAGCGTCATAGCTTTAAGAGTTCACGATGCTTATCACCCCACTGGAAAAGCTGCCCTGCAAGACAACTGGCTCAGCTGGGGTTGCTAGATTCTGCGAGCGAGAGAGAGAGAGAGAGAGAGAGAGAGAGTGAAGCCTTAAAACTTCCCTTTTTTGATACATTTCAGAGGCATGGCTGGCCCAGGTCTACCGACCGAACCGTCCCCTAGCTTTGCTGCTGCAGGCGGAGCCTGCCCGGCGGCCTCACTGTGACGCACAAAGCCCCTCTCTCTCTTCATCTGTATGCATTCCTACCCCATCGCTGCATGCTACCACCTTCTTCTCTCTCCTCTAGTTGTGTGCTTCTTTTTTTATTTTTTATTTTATTTTTTTATCTCTCTCCTCTCTTGTCCAGTTGCTTTCTGCAGGAGTCTGAGCCCCTGCAGCGGCGGAGTTATTGGTCTCATTAATATCATTACAGCACATCTCCATATGACTTTTGCGTTGTAAACCCGCGTATCACTCTCTCCCCCTCTCTCTCACACGCACGCACGCACACACACACACGGGCACACGCACACAACCCAACGGGTTCAAGAAGATGACCTCCAGCCCACCAATGTACCTACTGCTTAAAAAAAAATATAATAAAAAAAAAAAAATCGGATTCCTCGCCATTGTCGCCGCGGGCTGACTCGTGGCGGGCATTGTTGGGGCTCTGTAAATAATGAAGTGAGGTCCAGACCTGCTCTGTGTGAACAGGGAACAGAGCTTTTGTCCGTAAGAGACTGATCCTGCCCTATCAAAAATAGACTGACTTTATATCACTGAGGTGGAATTATGTATGTACTGTTTATTACACTTGCCAAATGCCCCATGGTGTAAGGAAATTCAATGAGTGTAATTGAACACCAGGGTTACCAGCGGGTGACATTGGGCCGAATGATGCTTTCCACAGCCCTACAGTGGATGTATATATTTAAGTGGATATCCTGCCCGTGCTTTACCTCACCACCCTTTCCTCTTTCCCTCTCATCTTCCCTCCTCTGTCATTTCTTTTACGGCGTCCCCCCAGGTGGAAAGTTATTACGGTGCTCTCAACTGTGATTTCTCACCATTTTTTTTTTTTTTTTTTTTTTACATCGCATATTAATATAGAACATCACAAAACACGGCCTGACTGAAAGCCTGCGGCACTCCTCAAAGTGCCATCACAGAAACATGCTGTCATCTCTGACCCCCCTTTTTACGCGTACTTAAACACCTTCGGAGCTGAGATTGGAAGTAGTTGGGGAGGGGGGGGGGGGGGGGGGAAATAGGGGGGGGTTGGTTGGGGGGGGGGGGGGGGGGGGGGGGGGGGGGGGGGGGGGGGGTGAAATAGAGGGAGATTGATTGTGCGGTAGTTTAATTAGAGTTGCTGTGTGTGTGTGTCAGTGTGATGTGTCAGTGTGTTTGTGTGAGGCAGAGGAATAGCAGTGTCTACCTTTGTGCAAGCGTTTTCACACATTTCAGTGTGTTGGTGCACATGTTCACCAGTTCCGAACACAAATCAATGCGACTCTCATACTCCCAAGTCCCAGAAAAATACGAAGAGACATGATGACTTAACACAAACAAGGGGAACAAAGTAGAGGGAGGGCGAGAGGTCCAGCAGAGGGCAATAATAATAAAAAAAAAAAAAAAAGAGAAACTTCTCAAACGTCTACAAAATATCAGAGTCTCAGCACAACATTTTTTTTAGTGCATTTACAAATACGCTACTACGTACACACGCACGCACCCACAAACACACACCCACATACATGACGATTGACTGTCTGATCACATCCCACCGAAAGGCACAACACGAAATGCAGGACTTGTACACAAAGGCACACCACTGTGTTACTCAATTTATGGGAACCTCAGCGATAGTTAATGAGTAACATTTTCAATTATGACCATTACTTTAAACAAGATTGAACCTTACCCTTTTAACTAATTTGATCCCTGATCGGACTCAAATGTCGTTAAAGAAGTGTAAAATGGTTTCATCTTTCCCGGTGCGTGACGAACGAGGAGATTAATTTGCCAACACACAATTCCTGCTGTGCACCAAAGACAAAACACTCATAATTGAGCATAATTAGAACCTGGCGTCACATGGTGTTTAATCTCGCTTTCTTTTCCGTTCATCACCTCTCGTCTGGTCTGCCTCGAGAAATAAAGCAGCGTCATTTTTTTGGCCGTTGAAATGGGAGCAAAGAAACAATGAGAATGAGATAGATGAAATGTGGGTGGCGCGAGAACAGGCGACCAGGGAAGATGAAGCCAGTCCGAAAAACCGAAGATAAAAAGAGGACAGGAGAATGGTGTGGGGAGGCGAAAGTGGGGCAAAGAAGAGGGAGGACATTGACAAAATGGCTCAAAGGGGAGACAGGTGAAGCAACCGGGGAGAGAAAGTGAGAACAGGAAAGAGAGAGAGAGAGGGAGGGAGTGAGAGAGAAAAGCAAATATATAAATAAAGTAACTGATAAAAGCAAGCGTGTGTGTGTGTTTCTGTGTGTGTGTGAGAGTGTGTGTGTTTGTTTGTGTCCTGGCTAGGCTCCCAGGAGCAGCCAGTTCTGTGCTGCCAAAGTTTTACTGGGTCTACCACCATGCCAGGGTCAATGCAGAGACACACACACATGCAGTGTCGCGTGCGCACGCACACACACACACACACACACACACACACACACACGCACACACACACACACACACACACGCGAAAAAAGGGCATGCACAGGATAAGCCACCAACGAAGAGAAAGACATGAGGAAAGAGCAAGACGGAGGAGGGAGGGAGTAATAACTCGACTGACGGTTTCTGATATAGATGAGTGCAAAACAGAGAGAGTGAGAGAGAGAGAGAAAGGGAGGGAGGGAGAGAGAGAGAGTGGGAGGATCACTGGCTCCGTGAGCATGCGAGGAGCAGCAACAGAATCAGACGGAGAGATAGATAGAGAGCGGTTGAGAGTCGGAGGAGAGCACTTCTGAAGACTGGAGGACTATAGAGATAAAAGGAAGAGAGAGAGAGAGCGACAGCACGGACGAGGGAGAGGAGCAGAATATGGACCACAGAGGAGGAGAAGAAAAGGCAAGTGAGTGAGAAAGCAATGAGCGACAGTTGATTAAGATTCAAAGATTATTCAGCGCGTGAGTGTGTGTGCGCGCGTGTGAGTGAGTGAGTGAGTGAGTGAGGGGTAAAGACGCTCCGTCATGACCTTCTGTGGAATGTTTATAGTCTGAGTGCAGAGTGCGGCCGCTACTTTTGTTTTTCAAAGCGTCTCATCCAAGATTCAAGACCCTGGCCAGGATCCCATGTGGACGAGCTAGTGATTGCATGGAGGCAGGAGAAAAATCCAATATGTACACCACAAAAAATGCACAGCTTGTTCCCGAGGCACTCTGTGGCTTTGACAAAAGTGCGTTACCTCTCAAAGGCGGCGCACCGTGTTGCAAGTGTTTTTTTTTTTTTTTAATCCTTTTCGTTTAAAGAAGTAGTGTGACCCCCGTGTATGCAGGCAGGTGTGTGTGCGCGCGTGTGGCCATTGCACGCAGTATGCATATGTGAGCGGTGGAGTTGTGCGCCTTTTGTCACGTCACATTATGGCACAAGTTTGCTTTTAACATGGATTCCAAATGCACCCGTGTATTCATGTCTGTAATTGAGAGTGTGTGTGTGTGTGTGTGTGTGTGTGTGCGTGTGTGTGGGGGTGTATGTGTGTGTGACTGCGTGTTGCCGGATTGCTATTAAAAGCGTCTGACCCAATCATCAGAACAGCTAGTGTAGCTTTAATATGGGCTTATATCGCAATGACCCTTCTCTTATAGACTAAAGCTGCCGCTGCGCATCTGTGTATTGGTGAGTGTGTGTGTGTGTGTGTGAGAGAGAGAGAGAGAGAGAGAGAGAGGGAGAGCGGCAGCCCAGGCATTTAGACGACCTGTGGTCTCCAGTCAGTAAGAGCAACTGGCTCTCTCCTTCGTTCCTTAAATTTCAATGTCACTATTTTGCGTCTCCGTTTTAACAGTCAATGAAGACAAACATTGGACCTGCCGCAATGGAAGCGCACAAATTGACCGATATACAACATATGTCATAGTGTTGCATGGGTAAGGGAGCGGGGCTTTGTGATAAGGAGGTCGTTAGTGTTGCGCGAGGATAGGGGCTGGAGATAAGATAAGATCTGGGTTTTTTGCGTGACAGAATGCTAAACAGCCAGCTGGCAGGAATATTCATTTCAGACCATTAGTATGTTTCCATTCCCCCCCCGACATGCAGGAGAACTGTTCATTTTGTTTTAAACAATAGGCACCACAATGCAACCGCGGCAGCACGGGAGTAAATCACTTCAAGGGGTATAACTGCAAACTATTGACCTGGGAGACGGGAGCAATAGGTCCGTGGTATCCCACTGGGTTGACATCGAGTACACCATTTTCTGCTGGGAGGGACCGGTAATAGAGAGACCGAGAAATAAGGCTCGACAGAGATATAGACAGGAAGACGGGGGTCAGGGTCAAAGGAAATTGCGAAGGCATTTGTGCGCGCGCGCGCGGGTCTGCGTGCGCGTGTCGCTGACACTTCAGCTGCCCTGCCAACCAGACCGACTGCCAACGAGCGATTCAAAAAAAAAAAAAGGGACGAGACGCTGTGGAAAGGGGAAAAAGCCCCGGATAGACAGAAGGGCACGAAGATGGATGGCGAAAGGGGGAGAGAGGGCAGCGGGGGCAACAGGATGGAGAGACGGAGAGGAGGAGAGATAGATTGTGGGTTAAGGATGGGGGAGATTCGTGGGGACGCGTGGACAGGCTGAGCGATACGGCACAGGAGACAAAGAGATGATGGAGTCGGATAAACAGAGGAGAGGAGGACCGGCGAAAAGGAGGGAGGAAAAGATGAGGCGGCAGCAAGAACACACACACAAAAAAAAAAGAGACCGAAAGCAGGAGAGGAAAAAAAAATGCGAAAAAGCCCAGACCACATCAAACCTCAAGGCACACCGCCGCGTGTGCTCGCGCATCTGCCACGCCACTTAACAGCAAAAAAAAACAAAAAACAACTCTGTGGTCCTCTGTTGTATTACCGCTTTACGTTGTTACTCTAATGATGAACAAATATTTGATACCAAACAATTATTCGTGAATGTTCCGTTTTACTTCCAACTTCCCGTCAAAAAAAACCATTAAACTGGCTGAAATGATCCATAATAGACTGTTTCTCTGCTTTTACCATAAAAAAACAAACAGAATCCTTCATGTCTCTCTCTGGGGGGGGGGGGCCCGTCGGACTCCAATGGGACATCACTTTGAGTAACGTCCTAATCACCCTCTCGTAAAAAAAAATTAAAAATAATAATGATTCAAACTTAGAAGAAGTTTTTTTTTTTTTTTTGTTTGTTTTACCGTCCGCCATTACATTACTGTTTGTGAATTTTGCAGGATAGGAAACAGAGACGTTTAGACCCCAACAATTTCATTTGAAGTGCACATTGAGCATGGATCATTTCCGTTCCCTCTGAAATTGCTCCAAAGTTCTCCGAAATCACGTCGCGCTTTTAAAAGAGGAACTTGCAGGGAGGACTTTGAGAAAATCTGCACGTATGCCAAGACGGAGGCCCTTTATGTTTGCTTGAAATTCATATATTTATGAACATTAGGGCTCAGGGCTTCATTAAGGCGGACGGGTCCGGGCTACGTCCACCTCCGCAGGACTAACGAAGAAAGGTAATCTCAAGCTAAAGTCATTTTCTGCTTTAGTCCAATTCATGCATCGCCGACTCCGCACGCACAGACACAGGCACTCAGAGACACACACACAAACAGCGAAGTACATACGCTAAGAGGAGTTCGTCCAGTTTGTGTCGTGGGCCGACAGTGTAGGCGCACAGCCCGGGGGCCCGAACCTAAAGCAGCGATCCACTTCGGCTCACTCACTGTGCGCTGCTGGAAATGTACCCACGAGGCCTGGTGTTCGGAGCAACGTTAAACCCTCACACGTTCGCACTGCACACAGGGGGTCGATAAAATGAAATAATTACGGGCGAGTTCCATTCAGCGGCTTCGGTTTTGCGGGTCGTGGTATTGCGCACGCCGACTCGCAGACACACGTCATGACGCACGAGGACAAAGAGCAGAGCCATTTCTTTCCATTCCAACCTGCGCGTTTCCTTTCGTTGGCATGTCAACTCGTTTGTTGTAAAAAAAAATTATAATAAAAAAAAGAAGGCCTATAATAGAAATGTCGAGCCGGTGAATTCATTATAAACACGGCCGACTAAACGCGGCTCGGAGCACACTTCCTATCGCTCTGGCTCTCCTAAAACCTTTGACTTGAGAGCGGGCGTACGAAAAGCGGGAAAAACAAATCACTGTGTGTCCTCAGTTTGCGCAGCGAGACACCAGTTCCCCCACGATGGCGGGTGGCGCCAACACAATCCGCCCCAGACAGCGGGAGCCCAACTCGAAAGCCCGCTGGGTGAGGCGAGATACTTGGCCCCTCTGATGTGAACATTAGACGCCGCGGCCCTCGGGCTCTCGAGTTGAAGCCCACGCTCGGAGCGCACCGTCGCCGACGAACGGCAGCGGCGCCGACGAACGGCAGCGGCGCCCAATTAAAAAGCACCGCAAAACAAGCTGCGGAACCAGCTGAGCGACGTCTTTCAACGCTTGCTTGGATGTTTGCGACCGGATGCTTCCCTCCGTCTGAGGCGCGGGCAGCGGCGGTACACCGACACACCGAGGGAGGGAGGGGGGATAAACCAGTGACAAATTATGGAAACAAAGGAAATCACGGATAATAGGGAACCTCCTTGAAGGCGATGTGCAAAATGTGAGACCGCCGCAGCCAATACAATATTCATGGACCGTGAGGCCAGCACTGAATATTTGCGACTACTCAGGATATCCTTTTCCGTGTCAAGTCACTGTTCCGAGTAAGTGATTCCGCTTCATCTGATGTTCACGCAGGCGTTAAGCAGCGAAGTAACGTTTGTCGTCCCGACAGACCGGCGCGACGGCCTGTCTGCTCATCTTGCGGGCGGTCTGGGCGCATTTTTTTTTATTTTGAATCACAAATCTGGTTTCAATCATTTCGCATCTCTCTCGCCACTGGGCACATTAGTGCGGCAAACCCCTTTGTACCAAGGTCCAACCTCTGTCCACATCCACGAATGCGCGCACAAACCGTCTCTGGAAATAATGGCCGACTCCGATTATTGATATTGTTGGAAATGCGAAATGTATTTGCATATATTAGCGTGCAAAATCACTGAAACTTGTGCAAGTCGATCCGAGGCATTTGGGGAACGACGTCAAGGGGCAGACTCTTTCCTATCAAGCGCCATTATTAGAATAAATGGTCCCCCATTGTTTTTGGGTTTTTTTTACGCGAGGCTCCCCCAACGGACTACAAGGGCAAGATGTGTGCGTGAAAATTGGAATTCCAAATAAGAAATCGTCGTTTCCGGGGGCGAGAAAAACGAAACCCGACTACACTACCCAAAATGCAGCGTGTGCCCTGTCTGAAAGGGGCCAATAAAGTGCTGCACTTGTTCTATTTGGGGGGGGGGGGGGGAGAGAAAATGAGAGGGGAGAGAACATGAGAGAAGCAATGTGATTGCAGACACAGACACACACGGGCCCCATCCGTCGCAGGCTGAAAAATGAGGCCCACCTTGAAGCGACGGGGGGACTCGATTAGCCGGAGCCGTCCGTTGCTCCGTTACTACTGCAAAGGCATAGGGTGCGCACTCCTCGCAACGCACGCGGACACCACGACGTCTGCCGTGGGCGCAATTCCTGTCGAGCGCAGACCCATCGACGGGTAAAGGAAACTCATGGCGTTTAAAAGCAGCCTCCATGATAAGCTGCCCCCTGCCACAGACACTCCCTGTGGTGTTCGTAGGCCGCATGTGCGTGGCGACAGATGCGCAAACATACTTGCAAGGCATGTTGATCACTGCCAAGCCCTGTGTGCAACTTGCAAGGCCTTTTTTTTTTTTTTTTTTTTACTCTTTTTCTGTGGATGTTTTGTTCTTTGTTTCTTTTCACACGTTTTGCTTCCATTTTTCTCTTGCTGCATTCTGCCATAAACTCTATTTGACACTTTCAGAGATTTCACAGTATGAAAATGGGCCTCAACATCCCCACTTCTAACACGCACGCGCGCATTCTCACACACACACAACACACACACACACACACACACACACACACACACACACACACACACACACACACACACACACACACACACACACACACACACACACAAACACACCACACCCACACACACATGAACATCACTTTCATCTTGTCTGTGATCCCTCTCCTTCATCGGTTCTCCCTCTTATCCTTCCACCACCTTTCTCATTTCTCCACCTCTCTGTGCTGCCGTCTTCCCCTGTTTGTTTTTTTATCGGTTACCTCCCTTTCATCAACCCCGACCAACAAGGTTACCGCCCCTTCTCCTCCCCCCGCTCATCACGCACCCCACAGAGGTGCGATCCGGGTGGGAGACTAAGACCAAATATAGAGACAGGGGAAGGGGGGACCGGGGAAATGGTACGGCGAATCAAGGCCGGCACGAAAGAGATGGGAGAGGTGGGTGGAGAGCGGAAAAGACCCGTCGCGATGACAGACAAGAGCGACGAGAGGAGGGCGCCATTCGATAAGATTTAGAGAGCGAGCGGAGGAGGCGCGGCAAAGGCGGAGAAAATCACAGAAACCGACTTCTGAGGATACGGTGTCGCTTTCGGCATGACAGCCCGCAGGTCAGGGGTGAGCGAGGAAGTGGTCGGCGTCCACACATACAGGCACACACACACACACACACACACACACGGACACACGCACACACACACACGAATAGGCGGTGGCAGCAGGTGCTGTGGTGTCGGATTTGGCTGCTGGTGGAAAGGCAAATGCGTGGAAATGAGCTGCAGTGAAATTACCTTGAATTAACTGGGTCACCCCCCCCCCCCCTGTTGATCTGTCTGTGTAACTCGGGGGGGGGGGAAAGAATTTCGTCCGCTGCAAGTTCTTGTCTTTTCTTTGTTTGCAATCGTCACACCTCTGCTCGTTTCTCATCCACCTGCGTCAGGAATGGATTTCTCTGTTTGCAAAGCAGCCGCGCACACGCAGACGCACACACAGACACACCAAAGAGATACACACGCGCCGGGGTGGAGACCTCTGTGGTCCACTCCCGGGACAACGGTCGCCACGGTTGCTACGGTAACGAATCGTAAAACTTTTATTCCTCCATTGCCGCCAAGTGTTTTACTCATTGTGGGAACCATTCGTTTTTTTTTCTTTTTTTTATATACCTATAACGTTATAACTCTCCGTCTATAGTCATTTTCCCCTTGGAACATCTCAGTCATTCTCTGGAGCCTCGCCAGAAAGACGTGTCCCTGGCAATTGTCTTAGATTCACATCTAGAAGATTTCATAAAAGCTGACTGCAAACTGAAATGGAAACCGAATCAATCTAAATTTCAAAATGTTCCCAGTCTTACGCTGTGGCTCATGGGCAGGACCGGCCGCGAAATAGACATTCGGTTTGAATATTTTATGATCGTATATGAGAAGTGAGCCCAGCAGTATACAATACTGGAAAAAAACAAACAAAAACAAAAACAGAATTAAGGGCTAAAATGATTATTCCCATGCTGCGCATGCTATAATAACATAGGTGATACAACATAGGTTGCGAGTTGACAGAGGTCAAACAGAGCGTTGATATGAGTGCACATGCCGATACTCGCATTATCCTGAATGCATGTGAACTAGTCAGGCTCTTCACCGTCAGGTGGAGTTGGTACCTGTCCAAGCCTGAGAACATATTTCGAACTACTACAGACAGACTGTCAGGCACACTTTTAAAACTCCTGGAAAGTTTTGAGACAAGCTTCCTTGCCAAAACTTTTTTTTTTTGTTTTTGGCTAACTTGCTGCGGGTTCTTGAACCAATCGGTGAACAAGGCCGCATTTCATTTTACCCGCAAAATATCCCAGCTTTGACCCCATACAACAAACATCTGTGCTCTGATGTCGCATCAGCTGGCTTGAAAATCTCCTTTTCTTTCTGTGTGTGTGTGTGTGTGTGCCAGCTCTTTTAGACATCACAAAATGACTGCAATGAAAAGACAACACAATTATGAAGACGAGAGGATAGAGCCAGGACAAAAGGAGACCCCAGCCTGACGCTTAGAGCGACCCTAATTACGTGCACAAATTATCTTTTGTGAGCAGACCGTTTTGTCACCTGCCTAAAGAGACATCGGTTGAATATTCGGAGGAACCAAAGGCATTTTGGCTCTGTGACCGGCAGAGAGGACGCACAGATGGGCAGCGGCCTGATTAACTTGTAGGTGGACAGAAAGAAATGTGCTGATCTTCGTTATTGAGCCAAACGCGTCTAAACGGAATGCTTATATTTTGCGCAGGCATGCCACAACCACTGTCAATTACCCCCAGGAGCAAAGCGTGTATGTGGGCAACATCATTAACATCCACTTTTAACAAAAATGTATGTATGTATGTGTGTGCCCCCCCGCCCCCCCTTTGATCCAATGTGGATCATTCAAATAATTGTTGATATATTCCCCAGGAGGGAAATAACAACCAAATGGACTTAGCATACTGATCGAACCAGGATTTGAAGGTCCAGCGGCCAGGATTTTTTATTTTTTTTTGAAAGATATATTTTTCCACTGGTCTGTATTCACGTGAAACAAAGAATCATTGCATTTCTCACGAGGAACACGCAGTCCCATGTTTATTTAAGACTTAGGGACAAGAGCTCCGGGGAGCGTGGGCCACTTGCAGCTATATATTATTGACACGTACGCTTTTACCCTTAAGTCGTCTCCACTCTGTGCCTCGAGAAGAAAGGACTCGATGAGATTTAGAGCTTTGCCCCCGCGCCTCCCACCCACCCGCTGCTCTAATAAGAGGTTGATGGAGTTCTATCGATCTGGTCAGCGTGTGCATTGAGTCCAGGTTGAAGCTTTTATACGGTGCTTTATGTGCCTAATGTCTGCGTCTTCTTGCCGGTGTGATTATTTATGCCCCGTCCCCCTTATTCCTCCTGTCGTTCACCTCCTTCATTGCCTTTTTTTCCTCTCCCTCTTCAGAGCAAGCCGGCGGGGCCGAGAGAATCCATGCAACACATCATACGCAGGCAACTCGTCTCAAACTGAGGTCCCAGTGGAAGAACATTGAGAGTTGATAGCATTATTGGACATCGAGATCCCGTCTCCACCTTCCATAATACAAGCTTTCTTACGCTACCACACCATCTCCGAGGAAGAAAAAAAAAGCCGGAAACGTCCCCTTTCTTCTATTGGATATAACCCTGCTGACGTTGGCTCATGTCGTTGATTGCTTCTATCCCATTCAGCTCCTCCGGGGGCTGAGCAAACCTGCGGAGGAGCATGGGCAGGAGGGTGGCTGACCCGACCAATCCGGTGCCTGCGCTCGGGGTCCCCCTGGCCGGGGGGCGATGGGGCCCGCTGTGCAGTGTCGGGGTGCAGACGTCTCCCGGACTGCGGATTCTCCCCTCCATCAAACGCCAGAGCAGCCAGCCAACCAACGCGCGCCACCCGCTCGCCGTGGCAACAGACAAAACAACAACAACAACAGAGGAGGAGGAGGAGGAGGAGGAGGAGGAGAGAGTGGAAGTGATCAGGAGTGACAGCGGCAGTCCGCCCGTGTCCAAGGAGACGTCTCAGAACGAGATCAACAGCGTGACACAGGACGACATGGGGTCGCAGGGGTCAGGCAGCGGTGTTTACTGCCAGATAAAAAGCGCTCGCTCCAACCCCAAGGACACCGGCGGTAAAAAGACAGCTCGCTACACCAACGGCAGCGTGGTGGCGTCTGATGCGGTGGGCGGGGTTTGCACCGAGGCCACGGAAGCCAAGGAGCAGGCGTGCGAGAGGAGGAGGGTGCAGTCGCTGCGCGGCGAGGGCCATCGCGCCGTGTTAAAAACGGGGAGCGTTAGCACAGCCACGCACGCCACGCCACCTCGGCCCTGTCGAATGATGACCAATTCCCCGGCTCGCCTCTGCGGGACTTGCGGGAGGAGACGATCGCAGACGGCGCCGTGCACAGGCGCGTGTCGCCGGCGGGCCGTCAATCAAGTGACGGACAGCCAGACTTTACCTAATCCACCACGGAAACCGCCCGTAGCCCCAAACCCGTCAAGGAAAGACTCCGTTCCGGACCCTCGGTCGAGCACCAGAAAGAAAGACACACCCAACACCGCCACGCACACATTAGTCAAAACCTCTCAGATACCACAGCTGTCGCACACTATGCCAAAAACACACAGCTCACATTCCGACCACACATCACAGAGTCAGAGCCGAACGCGGGCTCCAAAGAAGCAGATAAGGCCACATTCTGCCGACTTCACACATTGCAAGGACTCGGCCACGCAAACGGCAGACGCACACACCAACAACAATGCAGACAGGGCGACAGCGACCCCACGTACACAACCCGAGCACGCGCCTCCCACAGAGGTGACACAAACAATTCCACCCAAGCCCAACAGGACTAAAGCGCCGCGAGTCAATGAACACACACACCAAGACGCGATAGTTCGCATCACTTCTAAACCTTCGGCACCATCTCTTAATAGTGATCCAAAATCCAGCAACACGCCCCCTCTGCCAATGAAAAACTCTCCTAAAACCACGCCCTCCAAACCGACCACGCCGGCAGCACAAACCAAAAACACCCAGGAGACGACGCTCAATCCCAAACCAACCTCGCCCGGGCGAGCTAGCCTCGAGGACTGCGCGAAACAGAAGAGCAAATCGTTCGACGACCACACACTGCCTTGCACGACCCATACGAAAGCACAATGCAACGGGGCGCCAGGAGGACTGCTGGCCGGGAAGGCTCCGCGTGGCCTGGAGGGGCAGCTGCAGAGCGTGGAGGAGAACCTGCTGTCCAACCAGGAGAAGATCAAGGTGCTCCTCAACGTCATTCAAGACCTGGAGAAGAGCAAGGCCCTCAGCGAAGGGTGAGAGAAGGGAGGTAGGGAGGGGGGGAAAAATAACTGGGAGACAAAGATTAGAGAAACAAGACTAGGTCGAGTCCTAACTGTGTAGGGTACGAAATTGAGGACGTAGTTGAAAACAATCTTGGCAAACTAGCTCAAAAAGTCTCAACTAAATCCAGCTGGATGATAAATGGTGGACGACATTGGTGCCGATATGTTTTTTTTTTTTTTTTTTCAAAATTTCACCTAGAGGACATGTTAGATTATTTGTTCGCACCACGAAGTCGCCTGCCAAAGACAAATTGCTGCGAAGCGATATTGGTTCTTATAATTGACTCTCACTCAGCCGTAGAGAGGTCAATTGACGCTCCAATTCACCGGTGACCTTCTTTTACAAAGATCAGCGCAGGTTGGATCCCGAAAAGCAGCCGAACTCGTTCGCTCAATGGGTCGGGAAAAGTTTGGGAATGTAATTTGGCGACGCCGTCCAAATGCATTCTCTTGATGCAACAGAAACTCCTTTCAAACTCACTTTGAGCCGACGACGTCCAAGGCACTTAGGAAAGAGAGTGAGTGAGAGAGAGAGAGAGAGAGAGAGAGAGAGATAGAGGTGGAGGAGAAAGAATGTCGAGGGAATCCACCAGACTGAGCAGAGGGTATTTTTTTCAAGGTTACTGCATCACACTGATACGCTTTCAAGCCCGTGTAATAGATTTTAACATGTCAGGCCTGCGGAGAATCGCTGTAGGGTGTTTTTGTGTGTCTGTGCGTGTGTTTGTGTGTCTCTGTGTGGGTGGGCGGGTGGGTGGGTGGGTGTGGGTGGGTGATAGCGAGCGAGAGAGATCCAATCCCGTCGGGGATATGTGATCCTTGCCAGCCTGTAGTCAATATTAGCAGATCCTTATATCTGCTATTGTCCCTGAGAGATACCAGATCTCCCACCGAAGCGAATTCCCGATTGGTTGATCGCTAATTCCTTCACACCCACCTCACCCATATCGCCTTCTTTTCCTCTGCATACGTCCCCAGCTGGCTTTCCACACTCACTTCATTTCCAATCAATGCCCTCCCGCGTCACCGAGGCTCTCGAACTGGCGTCAAGCTATTCATCCTTCCTTCTCCACCTCCGCCCTCCTGCCTTTTCTCCATTCATAATTGATGCACTTTCTCTCTCCTTATCTTTGGCCGCCCCCCCGCCCCCCCCTTGTATATACTATAAATCACGCGTCTTCCTCCGCCAGTTGCCCGTATAGTCACTCTTTCTTTACTTTTCTCTCTTGCTGGACCCGACTGCTTCTTCGTGGCTCTTATGGGTTTGGCTTTGCCTCTGGTTCATGTTCTCCTCCCTCCGTTGCTCTCCCATTCCTCGGACCACCCCTCCCTTCACACTTTCACCTTTACTGTCGGCAGCTTTTCTCCTATAGATTCATTTTACCCTACCTTCCTCCCACCGTATACCCCTTCATTCATACCTGCCGTGCGCCGCAATGCGTCCCTTGACCTCTTATCCCACCTCGGACAAATAAACGAATGGGTCTGTATCTATAAGCTCTCGCCACATGTTTTTAGTCTCGGCGCATCCCTCCGTCCCACCACTCGGGGTCAACAGATGTCTCCCGCTCCGGACTAATCCCAATCAGATTACCTTTGAGGAACGCAATTAAGGTTTAAGCTGCACAATACGGCTCCTGAACTCAGTGTACATGTTGTTCTGCTCGGCGTGGGACTGTATAAGATTAGGTATTAATATCCTTGCGCGCGTGTGTGTGTGTGTGTTCGCGCTGGGTCTATGCCTGTTGTGTGGATGCTAATGTCTCATACTAAGTGAATAAAATGGGGCAAAAGGGATAAAGAGGGAGACTGGGAGGCAGATTAGAGTGTAAGAGGGAGGCAGCAAGATAGAGAAATAAAGAGTCGGAGAGAAAAAAAGAGACATAAAAAGAGTGGGGGAAAAAAAAACAGCCAGTTACGGGGACGGCCTGTAACTGACGCTGTGAATCGAAGTAGTGTAATTTGGCCGCCGTGATAAGGCTGAGCTAAAAGGGGTGGTAGCAGTGTGTAGCTCCTGGCTTCATTTTCTCCCATGAGGCAAAGAGTTGGGTCTTCTCTTGCTGTTGTTGTCTCTGATAAAGACAGGTAGGGAGGAGAAAAAAAAAACTAAACAAAAAAAAAACGCGATGCCAGGCGCAGGGACTCTTTAGATGAAATTAAAATGTCTTGCCAACTTTATGAGCATAAATCCGACCTCTCTCTCTCTCTCTCTCTCTCTCACCTACAACGTTTAGTACAGAGGCAGCCCCCCCCCTCCCCCCCCCCAAAAAAAAAATCACTGCAACAATAAAGTATTTTAATTGCGTGCCATCTATTTTACCGTCCAATATTATTTTCCAACATTTCCAACAATTTGAAAAAGGTCGGGGTGGATGTTGTTTCTTCCAGCGGGGACGCGCGGCGCCACACCGTCCACATGCACTGCTGTTCGGTGAAACGAATTGTGCCCACGTGTGTGTGTTTTTGAAAGCTTTGCGTCTGTCGTTTCTGCAGTCGCAGCTTGTACCGAACTGGTCAGGACATAAACAACTGCCCCACCTGCCAAAAGACAGCCTGCATCATCTACAGGTAACCTGATCTGGATAATGAGCTTACTGCATTGCATAACCCGCCGATGACGAGGCACTCTCGCCCCGTGGCGGAATAAACAGACCTGAGACCTTGGTCGCTTTGAAAAATATTCTATTTTCCGAAGTTTTTTGTTTTTTTTATAAATCATGCATTCAGAGCGTCTCTCTTTTGGTTTTGTTGTTCATTATCCTCACTTCCCCGGGATCCCGCTGTCTCTGCCCTTTTCTCCCACTCTGATGAATGTGCTACACGTGAAGTGTTTCCCTACGATACAACAAACTATAATTTCATGGTTTGCCTCACCTCCACGTCATACTCCCAATCTTTTTTTTTTTTTTTTTTGCTTTCTTCCCCGCCAGTAACTCTCCGAATGTGTTTTTCGTTCCGTGCCTGCTAAGTCTCTCTTTCTGGAAAATCACCTGCACACTTCTCCGCCGCCAACTATTTCTGTCTCGCTCACGCAAGCAAACAAAGAATAAATATGAACCTGCTCTAATGGGAATGATCTGGCTTATAAGGCTCCCTTTCTTTTGCGTGAATAAGACCAAAGCGCTGGGAGCTGCTGCTGCTGCTGCTTCGTTTACAATCGCGTACATATTTCCCCTTGCAGGCCACGGGGGATAAAGACCATTTTTTTTTTGCAAGGGCCTTGCTTCCAATTCTCCCCAAGTCCCAAAGACGCTCGATCCCTCGGCAGCCTCGCGTCAGCTTCCTCCCTGTATTTACACTTCACTTTCCTTTTCATCCTCTCGTCTCGTCCTCTCCTCCCCTTGATCTTAATTAATACGGTCAGATAGCTTAGCTCAGGAAGTTAATGAACTCCAAGGGGGAAGAATTGCCACAGGGTGTGTACACCCATACACCTGTACATGTGCGCAGTATGCCCGCTATACACAACCTTACATAGTAAAATGCGCACTGGCGCACGCACGCACACAGGCTCAAGGATCGCACACGTACCAAGGCAGAGCACACCGATTAACGGGAATAGAAAAGCCTGCTAAGTAGTTGGTGAACCAATCAGTAAGTCCACTGAAACATGATTGGCAATCATATTGAAAGCATCTTTACCCTGTAGACCACTACACAACGACTTTATACACATTATACCATTAAACACCATTTAACAACAGTAATTAAGACGAAAGGGGATATTTCTTATTGAGCAGGTCTTTTGTTTCCCTCTTCTCAGTTTCAGATTTGCTTTTACGCTCCACCGTGCCGTTGTTTATCTTGTACACATATGTAATCACCGATCAACATGCTGATTAATACGACAAAAAAGGGAAATCAGCATTTCTTAGATATGGCTGCGCATGCCTTGGACGAAGGCTTACATTTCACGCTCGCACGCACGCACGCACACACACACCCACGCACTGACGAAGAGATGAATACATTTCATGCAATGTGGACAGATATGCAGATCCTGCTGCCTAATTATCCGTCGTCTCGTGTACCCAAACCGGTGCCTTTACACATTAAGTATGCACATGTGTTTTCGGTGGCCCAGTGCGATAAATACAAAAAAGAAAAAAAAAAAAAAAAAAAAAAAAAAAAAAAAAAAGAGTCAGGCGTACACAGGGGCCTCTCGCTTTTTTGGTTGGACGCTAACAGCCTCATCAAACCCTCAGAGAAGGGGCTGTGGATAAGGAGGATGGCAGATGGGGGAAAAAACGGGCCGAGGGGACATCACACGTGGGACTCAAGCATCCGTCCTAATGATTCGAGTTGAACCAAAAAAATAAAAAATAAATAAAGGGGGGGGGGGGGGGTTGATGGGGGGGGGGGGGGGGGTTTGATGTGCGCTGGCTGCCTGAAGGTATTTTGCCATTGTCAGCCCCTAATTAATCTGCATGATGAGAGACAGAGGGGAGAGGTACTTTTTGACAGCCCCCTTTTGTCTTTTCCTCCCCACAGCTCAGCGACATACAGATGTACACACACAGGCAGGCACGCACGCACACACGCACACCAAACAGTTTTTTCTCGCATTTACTTGCATATAGACGCACACGCGAAGGTGAGTCACACGAGCGAACCTAAACCTCTCGTCAACCAAAGGAGGTCAGGGTTTCAAACATTCAGCAGTTTCTCTTGGCCACACAAACCGCAGGAACGCAAAGAGGGAGGTGACAGTTGGCGGAGCGAATGAAGAGCAGCAGCTTCCCCCCCCCCCCCCCACTGTGGAATAATCCCACGAACAATAGTGAGCGAGAGGTAGAGGTAGAGAAATAGTGTGCGAGAATTGAAAGACGGAGGCTGGAGTAGAACCTCCCAAAGACAAGTCATAGTTCTATAACAGGGCCGACTATACATCGACCTCAATGTGGGACAGGTGCATGTCAATTTATATGAACAATATTGGCGTTTGTGTGAGCCTAGTCATATTTACTATTTACTGTCATCATTTATTCATGACAGCCACCTTCCCTCCTCCGAGCCCACCGGGGACTTCATTTCCCCCTCCGTTCACCACGTTCTCTCCATCACAGGTCACCCTGTCCCGCTTTTTTTTTTTGTTCCATTCCCCCACCCTCATTTATTCTGCCGTGACCTCTCTGACCCGACACATGAAAGCCCGCCTTCCTTTCATGTATCCATCACTGCACACCGCGGAGGAGATGCGGTTCCTTTCCCTCTCCCCACTCGCCTCTCCCCCTTTTCGCGTTGCCTTTATCCATCCCCCGTCGGCGCGCTCGCCGTGGCCGCCCGCCGGAGAACACACGCGCGTGTATGTTGGGATGTAAGGATGCAGGAGGATGGGAGCCGAGGATAGTACTCAGCGTGTGGTTAATTATCTCTAAGCCAGGTTGTCTGCCGCTCCACCCCCTGCGATAGCACTCCGCACACACACACTTGCGCGCAAACACACGCACGCACGCACGCACGCGCACACACTGTAAGCAAAGGGAGCGAGAAACTTATCGTGGAACACACTGTGACCCGCAGCAGTGGACACTTCAGAGAGATGGTGAGAAAATGAGCGCTAGAGAGATGGCGGGTGAACACGTCAGAAGGGTGCGTCTTCTTTCGTTGTGTGAAGGCTCCTCTCTCGCTTCCTGCTCTCTTTTTTTCCCCCTTCTGCTCCCCCCGTCTTGCCATGTAACGATGCACGACGCGCAGAAGAACACGGCGGGTGTGAAATGAGCGCTCACCTGAGAGTCTGTGCGAAAGTGTGTGTGTGTGTGTGTGTATATATATATTTCTCTACTAGTGCAGAAGTTAATCATCATGGGGGGGGGGGGGGGGGTGGTTAATAACACACCGTGCGATACACACGTGGTGTGATTTCACATATGGAACTGTATTCAATCTTAAAATAGCACCTCTCCCAAAAAGGCAGCATCACTGGAACACCTTTGCTCGTCTGTTTGTTATCCGTGATTTACTGATCCTTACTGAGCCGCACCTACACCCTCCATCTGATCTCCTCCCGTAAAAAAAAAAAAAAAAAAAAAAAAGAGCGGCACAGATAAATACGATTCGATTCGACGCCACCCCCCGGCCTGTTGTCATCGTGCGGTCCGCCTCCTTCCTTCCGTGTCGACTGCTCATCCTCTTTCCCCCCCCCCCCCCCCCCCCCCCCGTCCCCCCCCCCCTCTCCCCTCCAGTGTGGAGCATGATTTCCGACAGCAGGAGGGGCGCCTGCATGGAGTCATGGAGGCCCTGGACGGCGAGTACGATGTGCCTGCAGCCGCTCTGACCAAGGCCACGCCAGCCCCTTCCCAGCGGCCCGGCGCCAAGGCCCGCGTCAAGAAGCTCCGCAAGAAGTGCTTCTGGTGGCTCTGAGCTGCGGATGGAAAGAAAATCCCGACGGACTACCTGGGAAGCAGGTGCAATCTGGTGCGGATTATCTTCCAGGTGACGCAAGAGGTTCAATGAAAACACGGCAGAGGGACAAAAAAAAAAAAAAGGAAGGAAACGCACTTAAGAAGGAAACGAGGACCAAGGAACTTTCCTCTCAGATCTGTGTGTGTGTGTGTGTGGGTGTGTGTGTGTGGGGTGGGGGGGGGGGGGGGGGGGGGGGGGGGGGGGGGAGTTTAAGGAGGCGATCCCTCACGTTATCTGTCCGTGGGAGCCACGCTCCGGGGGATAATCTGCGATTATTATGAGACTGAGGGTGTGCACACTGTTTTCCCACGGGAGTTGTGCAACCAAGAGAAGGAGCACCGACACTTTGGACGAGAAGGAGAGGAAACTGTTTGGACCTCGGCCGACTGGCTGTCCGGGCAGACGGACGGGCGTGGGAATGGATTCATGCCGAGAGCGAGTCAAGCCAAGAGCGCCACAATTTGGCTCACGTGCAGCAATAAGGAAGAAAAACGGGAGCAATTTGGCATCGGTGTCTTCGAAACGGCCCGACAGCCAAACTTGAATGTAGCAGCAACTCGAGGATCCGATTTGGAAAAGGAGGCCTCCGGATCAGACACCGCGCCGGATGGACGTCGGGGGGGGGGAGAGGGCGGGGGGTTAAGAGAGCGCATTAAGAGACAATGTGACAGGCAGCTGATCAAAGACTGACGAGCGGCGTGAGAAGAGAACTTAAAAATTCTGTCGACGCCGAACGACAGAGTGATTGATTTCCTCCTTTATTACCATCCGATATGGAAGTGTTTTTTTTTTTTCGCCCCCCCCCCTGTAGCCTAATCGCAATCTTGTTTCAAGGATTTGCGCAGACGTCCGCGGAAGCTCGCGCCTGTCGCCTCCGATTCCCACACGTATAAAGTCATCCAAAACACAAGCAAGTACACTCACACACACACACACACACACACACACACACAAACACTCGCAAAAAACATGTAAACCAGAGCAGACGTGGGGTAGACCAGTAACGTTGGGAGGACGGTGATTTACGTTGCTTTTTACTTCTTCTGCAGCGATGAGGCCGCACCGCGACAGGAGTCGAACACTGCGGCTCTACACATCTTTTCGTAAATGAAAATGAAAAAAGGTTTTGCGAGAGGCGCTTTGTTACAAGTCAGTAGATCGATCCATTTAAGTTTTTTTTTTTTTACTTTTCAATTCAAACCCCAATCAGAAATCACCGGTAGAAATTTGAACACCAAATTCGCTACAGATCCCAAATTAATTTGCGCACACACACATCAACACACACACACACACACACTCACAGACACAGACGCACACGCCCCACTGTTTACTTCACGGCTATTCAGAGCCACTCATCTGACAAGCGCGTACTTCTGCCGCTTCTCGCTTGCAAATAGCCACCAATTAGAATCACTTCTGAAATATAACAACGAATATTCAAAGCACCCTGTCCGTGCATTTTTAGAAGCCGGCCCATAGCCTCACGTGACGTCCCACCGCACTCCTTTCCTTCACTCCTTTTCTTCCCGTTGTATGTACAATAAAAATGTGTATTTTAAACATAAATGCACTATTGTCGAGACGTTTTTGTGTTTCAGAGTCAAACTGCATAGAGGACAATTCGACAATCGGGATGTCACAGTGTATAGGGAGAGTTTGTTTTTTTTGTTTAGTTTTTTTCTTCCCTGAACAAATGATGAGACACAAGGGAAGTTTCAGGAATACGCTGTGTGTGGAAAATACGCAAAGTTGCGTGTACTTACGATGAGCGCATGCTCGCGACCCATGGTGATGACGGTCTGGTTGATGATCCTCAGCAGAGACACCACGATGTCCTGGACGTGCCGGAACGTTTCCCCCTGAGAGAAAAACGGCGGCGGAGAGGAAGGGATGCGTTAAAGTCGCAGAATGATGCAAGCAGTGGGCAGGAAAAAAAAAAAAAAAGGGTGGGATTTTGACGGTGATTGAACATAAATGGGGAAAAAAAACAAAACACAACTCCGTGCAGAACAAACCCTGTAGCTTCCGCTTATAAGGCATAATGTTGTTTCTGCTTCCAGGGGAAACGTCAGAATGTTTCTCCGCCAAACCTGGGAGACTTTTGTTTGCGTGCCCAACCAACTCCCAACAAACCCTCCTCGGTGTGAAGACGCGCGACTGTGCACAGTCCAGAGCTTCACCGGGGGCTCGGAATGGATGGGTGCCACATGATTTCCAACAAAGGAGGAGAGGGATTTTTTTTTATTATAATTTTTTTTCCGGAATCTGAAACGTACAGTCTACTCACTCGACACAAGAGGACGCCTCACCAGAATCTCCAGCGGAACGTCTTCAAGGTGGACGTACTCTCTTTACTCTATCCTCTTTTTGCCCACCGCGAGCGTCAGTCCGTGGATCATGTTTTAAAATATCATTTTAAGTGTAAGATGGTCCGCACCTATGTCACTGTCACAACAACCGGAACGCGGAAATACAAGTGGAGCACACATGTGTGTTATTAATCAACACAAATATAGGCAAATATCACGTGACATTCATCGTAGGCAACCACCAAGTGCCTTGTAGTATTGAAAGTAGAAAATGTCCGACTCTGACCACCTGCAGACCTCGAGTGCTGATAAAGATATATACGCTCTCAATTTTATGAATGGCCCCTTTCGGATTGTGTTCAATCTCTTACGACAACCGCAAGGATCGCCCTTAATAATAAAGTTGTACTTTAACGGCAAACGGCACAATCATAATACCTGTTACAGTTTTGCGTGATTTATTGGAAATTCACGTGAGACATTGTGCTCATTGCATTTGATGCCCGGGCCAAGAATGGAAGGTCAGATAAATGGAGCGGGAATGATACGCATACAAATCAATCAAAGGCCCCTCGTGTCATATATACGGCATGCAGCGCCCCACGTTCACAGGCACGCACACCAAAAACAAGCACACAAAATACCACAATGACGCCGGCCTACAGAGGCTCGACTGAGATTGGCCAGCGGCTAGTGACTCCCTAATCAAACATCGTCCAAAAACCCATTAGCATTCGCGCCGCTGGACGCCACCTTGTCAGCACGGTCCGAGCCAATTGGGCGCCCGGGCGCCTGCGCGTGCACGTCCTGGCGCGAGCTGATCGGCCACGCATTCCGAAGGAAAAAGCTGCAAGAATAAAACAGCCGACGCCGACAGAGACGAGTCAAGCTCAATATTTTTTAAACACACCGTGCTCTCCGTCCGCGTGTCAGTGTTCAACCAATAACCCATTCATGTATGTGGAATTGTACTAGGCCTGGTTGATGAACTCCACTAGTGTCACGAAGCAGAGTATCAAATAAGAGGAAATATCATTTTGGGGTAGGGTGAAAGACAAATGCAAAAAAAAAAAAAAAAAAAAAACGCAGGTGATCCATGTCTCTTCTGTTTTCCTGTCACTACCCTCTCTCCATTATTCATACTCGCAGCCGCCTCCGCACACAAACGTTGCTTATGAATTCAACACAAACTATCCCACTGACAGGGGCATCTATCACTCGCGTCATCCTGCCTTCCGTCTCTGTTTGTCTTTGTGAAACTCATTCTGTATATCTTAGAAGAAGAATATCTGGGTGGGTGTGTGTGTGTGTGTGTGTGTGTGTGGGGGGGGGGGTGCAGTTTAATCAGGCACCTCCCGGAGAGGGGGAAGAAGAGGTGGTGGGGGGGGGACAGAGGGCTAAAAAGGAGGTGGCAGGTGAGGAGGTTAGACATCTCCTGCCACCTTTTGCTCCACCTGTGTCGTTGTTTGTGGTGCCTCATCTGTGCATTTCCTTTTTCTCTCCCCTTTTCCGATGTCAGACTCTCTCCGGCTCTCCAGTATTGTTTTATGATGTTATTGTTTCTCCCAAAAAAAAACTCCCGCCCCGCCCCTCTGTTTAGTTGCTGACTCTAAGTTCTGCTCTACCATTCTCTTCATCTTTTCCCCGCATGGCCCTGAGCAGTTTCCATTTCTTTTGGCCTCTGTTGCTCGAGTGAATTTTTCATTTCACACAAGTTTCAAACACGTCGGACATAGTCTGTTTTTTTTTTCGTAGTTTTTTTTTTTCCCTTTTGTTGTGGTTTGGCCCGATAACACATCAGTGTTTGCGAGGGACTATTTCATTGGCAAACAAGAGCGTCTGGGTTGCAGCAACAAGAGCAGGGGCCTTGTCGAGTTGGTGCAATTGTTAAAGTGGCACGCAAGTTCAGTCTTGCACCACACACACACACTAGTTAGTGTGAATAAGTTCATGGGCATTTGTGTTTGCTGAGGTCGGCTGCTCTTGAATGGTTACATTTCGAAAATAAGTGGATAGTGGATACCCAGCTATTACTCACTGACAATGTGCCTCCAACACTTAAGTGTAGCACAAGGTGTTTGTAGGTTTTGGGGGGAGGGGGGGATAATTCTCTAGATCATCAAGATATCCCAATTTATAGTCATGTCATGCTCAAGGTCGACTGCCTAAAGTCATAAAAATGCACTCCATACACGGAATCATGATTATATTGGCAAGGCATTCGGCAGCAAGCGTTGTTCCGGTGTGTTTTACCTGGAGGCTGACATCCAATAGATGCATTGATATTTCAGAATTGATATTCCCATAACGTTACAATATCAAAGGGTAATGTTAGCGGTCTTATAACGACTTCATTGGTTACCCATCGTGTTCTTTTGACATTCCGCCTATTCATTACTTCTCCCGCTCTCTCTCACCATCTCTCTTCTCCCTGCACATGCTTCATTAGCGCAATCTGAATAAATAGAGCTGGAAAAAAAAAAAAAGAGTCATACCTTTACTTCAAAAGACTCGGCAGGCTGTCAACAACATGCAGTAGCATTTTAAAAAAAAGCACTCGGCAGCATGCTGGGTGTGTGTGTGTGTGTGTGTGTGTGTGTGTGCTTGTGTGTGTAGGCAAGCTCCTACATTAGAAATATTTCGTTCTTCTAATAGGATTTTGTTTTCAACACAATAACAGGCAGAAACACACAAAGACACCATTTCGATTGGAATCGGTCAAGGCCTGCTTCATCGCACGACTGCGCGCGTGAAAACAAAAATTGCGCCGTAGGCTAGTAGCTACTGTGCTCAAGGTAATTTCATTCTATGATGGTGAAAAGGATACAGGGTATTCATCCTCATCATTTTCCAGTAATATAGCTTGTTAAAAGCTTTGACAGTTCAGTCGCTCACCCGTTAATTGGTTCCCCGCGACTTAAGTCCAGGTTGTTTGGCTGTTTTGGCCCAGAAAAAAAAATCACATTTCGGCCATAGATTGAACGCTGTACGTTACGGGGGGTTGGAAATGCATTTTTTTTTTAAATTACTGGCTTAAAACTAGGCAGGAGGAAATTGTGAACGAAAAAAAAGCCGGAAAGAAATGAGAAGAGGCATGACGTGAGAACGTAAAGAGAATTTTAAAGAGATGGATTCCACTCCTCTGGTGGAGGCAGTGGCTGGGGGTTGCTTTGCGCCATTGTCATTGTACATGGTACAAAGTGCTCTTAACGACCGATGGTAAAAACGTCGAAGCAACATTCCCACACGTGCCCCTGAGCAGTCTCGATGTGTCCCAATGTAAGGTTGTTTCAGCGGTGCACAATGCTGCGGAACGCACAGGTGGACGTGCGACTCACCACGTTGTCCCTGCTCAGGACCTCCAGGATGTTGTTGAGCAGCTCCAGGCAATTTCTCCGCTCATCATGAGGCCCGTCGGCCATGCTGACCAGTGCCCCGCTCAACTCCCGCAGCATCATGGGCAGCAGCACGTCGCGGCACTCTGAAGAACAAAGGCATGCAAGGTCGGAAATGAGATGGCGTTTACCAAGGGGACACGCAATCATAAAGGAGGCGGACATTTCGGTTTTCACTCCTTTTCGAGAAAGCCCCCGAAACAGTGGTCAGACACCTCTGGATATTGAGCAGTATACGGTCCTGAAGGCAATTCAGAATATATCAAAAGGCAACTCAGACAAATGCAACGTTCCCTACCCCTCTCTGGTGAATGTTCATTGTCATACGGCCAATTATAGGAAACCACTGAGAGCCATAGTACTGTAGTGGAGTAAAAGCGGCACCGGAGTAAAGGATGTTCAATTTCAGCACCTTTCACACGGCGGGTTTCAGGAAGACCCTTTTCCGATGTAATAATATTCAACAATGCATTTTTTTCTCATCACATTTTCGCACGCTTTTAAAATTATACAGACGAATGTAATTTCCAATCCAGAAATAAAGTTCAGATTGGATTCAATTCAATTTGGCAAAACTGACTTGGGACTATGGATATATATATATGTATGAATATATGAAAACTTGGATTGCACCCTCCTATTGCAGGCCCAAGTAGACAGAGAGCCCATTTAAAGCTCCTTTGGACCGACGCTCTTTGGATCCATTACTAACCGATCCAAGACTAAATGCCTGCCGAGTGGACCCTCATCACTACGCCCACTCCATCACACTAACGTGAGTTTGGTGGAGATAAAGCCAAGAGTCACTGAGCATCCTCAATGACTCAGAAAAAAATAAAAGAAAGAAAAAAAAACATCGAGAGGGTTGGATGCCCGAAACAAAAGTTGAACCCTAAAGTCATGCGAAATGAAAAAATAAATAAAAACCAAGAAGAAAAACAATATATGTCAAATTCAACATTTTTATTAAAAATGACGAAACAGGTCCCCTGGTCAGTGCCCTTTAATGAGGCGGAAAATCTGTTTTAGATACAACCGGCTTTGTATTTTAATGGAAGCCATTCCTAAACCTGTTTAATCCATCAATGCAGAAACTCATCATCTTTTGTCCTTTCAGACGGACAAAACAATGGGTTGCGCTCCGTCGTGGTATTTCTGTGATGCCCCAGCTCAACAATTAATCCATCCGCCCTCCGGGGGCCCGGCGTGCCATTAAAACTGCGGAGCGCTCTATTCCCCCGGCGAAATGACCCCGGAGCCACCTGCTCCTTTATTTCTATTGGTCTAAGGAATACACCCAGCTGGTAACGCAAGGTGCAACATGTTCCTGGTTAGAGAGAGTGAAATGGAGAGATGGGTGTGTTGTTGTTGTTGTGTGATATACGGTGTGCTTCGTGTTTTGCCCGTGTCAGGAGCCAGGCACAACAACACAATAACCACAACGCACTGTCGTGAATGGGCGGGAAGAGGGAACTCCGCTCACTGCACATTGAGCTATTGGTCACGCAAGCCGCCGACACTGAGAGACTATTTCATTTTTTTTTGTTTGTTCCCAATCACCTTTAATTTAGCCTGCGGCGGCTTCTCATCTTTGACTTCAGAAAAAGACATTAGAAACCGCGAGCATCCCGTAAACGGCTCATTTCAGCCCTCCTCCTGCCCTGACGGATCTGTCCGGGTGCGCGTCGCCCTTCGAATCACCTCTGGAGCTCCTGAATATCCACATCAAAGGCGACGAAGCCTCCGTCAGCCCGATGGTTTTTCTCGGCCACTGGCGCGCAACGCCTCTGGCCGGAATAAAACCAACAGCGGTAATATCCACTGCTTGAGCCTAAATGGTTATTTTTTCCAGGGACTCCTGCAAAACCACACCAAATTCCAGGAGGCCGCCAGCCTCGTCAACGCGGCTATTGCCAAGAATTCTACTACGGCGGCACTGTGGTGGACCGTAGTTATTGTGGGTATAACGAGACACGGGTGGGGGGGGGTAATACGAGTATCAATTGGTTTCAGTCAGGTAATGTAAGTATCAGCAACTGGCCCTACGAGACCAGTCAACAGTGCTGCGTGGTGGCAAGCTGCTCAAAGGCCAGCAGAAAAAAAAAAAAAAGAATAATATGGAAAAAGTGAATGAGTTTGGACTGATTCCGAATTTGTAGCATTTTTTTATATTCTCTCCTTATATCGGAAGACGAGAACTAAACGCGTTATTTACAAGCTGCTGGGAAAGACTCACACGCAGAGATGCTCCCGAGTGGTTGCACTCTCCCCGGTGCACTTGTGTTTCTTTTGTGTGTGCAACAGCCTGGCGGTGCAACAATGGAGTAAATCAATTCGTCCACGCTGTAGAAGAAGAAAGCTTTGCCGGCAGGCGCTGACAGACGGATGGAAATCGAGGTCTCGGGGCAAACATCAGGATGCTGTTTAACTGCGCCTCATCCGCCTTTCACTGTGTGCAGACGCACGCAAACACAGGTGACTCACACACACGCGCGCGCACACGCACACGTACACAGACACACAAATTCAAGAACCCTTACCAACCGAGAATGCACACATCTGCATTCATTTTGAAATATTTACATTAAAAACATATCAATATAAATAAAATAGAACAGCTCTTGATCAATAACACCAAAGTGCCGTGCCCAGGCCTTGGATTGTGCCTTTTTTTTTTTTTTCGATGGCTCGGCACCCAGCCCTCATCCCTCCTCCATTCCTCCCAACCCCCCCCTCCACACACACACACACACACACACACTTGACAGCCAAGCACCATAAACCATCGCACACGGTAATTAGATGCGTTCTCAATTTCTAAAAGTCCTATACATCTGATGCGTCTTCCTGACTCTCTCCCCACCCCTTGCTCCCTCCCTCTGCCCTCCCTCTGTGTGTAGTCCCTTTGCTTTTGGGGGGGGGGGTGCGGAGGGGGGGGGGGATATTAAGTGATAGCAAAGATGAAAATGAGGTTTGGAGGCACAAAGACAAGTAAATCTCCTCAGCCGAGAGGCAGTTGGCGAGCGAGCCAACCATCTCCCCGCTCGGTGATGACTGAATGTCTCTCTCAGCAGGTTTTTCATTTCTCCGTGTCACAGTGGGTGTCCCCTTCTCATCCCCTCTCCCTCCATCTTCCATTTATCTTCTTCCCCTACTTTTTTTTTTCTTCTCTTTTGATCTTTAAACTCCATTTCAAATTGAAAAGGCCCATGTTTTCTGTTTGCACTTTGGCGGTGGCCACACGCACATATATGTACTTTACCACCTCAATCTGGGGTGGTGGTAAAACATTATTTGACGTGCATGATTTGCAAAAGCTACAGAGCACTCAAAATGGTTTAGTGGGATAATATTAGGGTTCATGGCGATGCCTACATTTGTCTCGACTCTGTGGATGTGGAAGTGCTCTCCTGACATTAGAGGCCCACACGATATAGAGAGGATGGTGTGCACTATTGAATGATGGTGATGTACTGTGGCAATGAGGTTTTAAAGTGCATTTTTCCACTGAGTTTTTGCAATGACGCTGATAACATCGGGCACAGAACAAATACTGTCAGCAAAATCAAAGTGGATTCAATCACAGCAAAGGGGGGCTTTCCTCATACATACTGTATATATATATATATATATATATTACAATTTGCACACACACAGACGACACAAAAAACCTACTCTTACATCAAAAACCAGAGAACAATATATGCTTATAGCACGGATCATTCGTCAATATCTGTTCACTCGTCCAAACAGAACAGGGCGCGTTTGTCTTGTCGGCCACTAAAACAAAGAGGATGCTGCGAGGGTAAATCAAAAAAAAAAAGAAAGAAAAGAACTAGACGCTATTAGCACTGTTCCCATAATCCCTTGAGAGTTGTTTTCAGATGGCACATTTATTTATTTTACCCTGCGCTTCAAAGGGCATGTAAATGATCGCTCTCCTTGCTTCCACCCGTCTGAGTCACACTGTGCGAGTAACCCACTAATTACCACCTCTCGTCGCTGCCTCCCTCCTCTGTGCAGTCTTGCATGTGACTGTTAATATGATTGACCAATTAGTCTGTTGGTAGCATCAGTGTTTTGGTCGATGTTACCGGGTCAGATCGATAGGTAGGTAGGCGAATCCCCCGCGGGGATCCATCTCAATGCTGTGACCGATGCGCAGACTTATTCCCAGTGTCCTCTGATAGGTCACTAATGCCTCGCAAATCTGCTGGCTCTGCTTAAGCTTATATTTAATCTGATTTTTTTTTTTTTTTTTTTTTTTGTATTTGTTCGGATTGAATAATCCGTGAGTCTTTATTGGTACGGCATTATATCGTATACAATCAACGCTAGACTTATTCCCAGTGTCCTCTGATAGGTCACTAATGCCTGGCAAATCTGCTGGCTCTGCTTAAGCTTATATTTAATCTGATTTTTTTTTTTCTTTTTTTTTTGTATTTGTTCGGATTGAATAATCCGTGAGTCTTTATTGGTACGGCATTATATCGTATACAATCAACGCTGCTGTTGCCGTGACCTGTCACGATATCCGCGATGCGACCCATTTCAACTCCTACCGCAGCTGCGGAGTCCCACAGGGGGTCGTTAAAAGATTTAAACAGTCCCAGAGAAGTTATTTCGCTGGAACTTGAAAATTGGGCCCGCAGAGCCGTACACTTGAAAGCCAGCAATCGACAATGCCGCGATGCTGGTCACATTTCCGCTCTGGTACATGTTGCCCAACAAATTCATGGCAAAGTGTGTTGCGCACGACGGCCACTGTGTCCCAGCCCTCGCCTTCATCCATTTTCCCATTAGATCAGCTAGACGCGAGCACGGATCGGACTCTAAACGAGACGGAGGGGGAGTGCAGAGACAGCGGCACTTCCCAAAATGATTAAACTCCATTCACTCTGCTCCATTAGTCTCATCCATCCCTCTTTTCTCCCAACGATTCATCCACAACTTTCCAAACCACCATCCCTGCAGACACTGAATGACAGCAACACCCCCCCCCTCTCTCTCTTCAGGCTTTTTGGACTCTTTGGTCAGCACTGCAACAAAAATCCTAATTCAGTTGTGGCGGAAGGCTCCTCTGCTCTCACACACCCAAATCTGTGTGTGTGTGTGTGCGTGCGTGGTTGACAGAAAATAGCATAACATCTTAACACGCATTCAGAGACACATTGTCCCTGGGGCCCAATTTAAATTCATAAAATGGCCATAGCAAGCAGTTTTTCAGGGTGTTTGTGAGCACGATCTCGTTTACAGTACGCCGTGACATAAACCTTAATGTGACGTAACAAAGGCTAATGCAGTGTAATACATCATTAAATAATGCATGGGAGAGGAGGGGGAGACGGATTAGAGCGAAGCCCTTTCAAACAGCCGACTGTTATATATATATCTTTTTTTTTAATACACACACACGCCTCTTAGTACGCCCATATATCTAAGGATACACCATACCGGGCCCGTGGACATTTACTGGATCGCCAACACACACACACGCGTGCACACTCGCACAGACCCCGAGCTGCCGTAAAGCTGTCAGCCTTGGCATTATCGCTCAACCAGCTGCTTTCTGAATGGCTGGGAGAAAAACATAACCAAAAAATGCTGCTCACTTGCGGTGCTCGCACACTCGCAAAGATATTAACATGGCCTTATTTTTAGATTGTTTAGAGAAAAAAAAAAGGATTTTC
>JAFBJU010001377.1:215913-228449 GCA_016785305.1 Colistium nudipinnis
CTCTGAGAAGCCAGGTGCAGACAAGCCACATTCAGTACCGCTGCAAGTGTGGCATGACGTGACCCGTCACTAATGCCGATTGGTAGAGTGTGTGCGGACAACGGAGATCACTCAGCGCTGATTAAATCCCGACGATATTAACTGTACAGTGCATCACTCACCCATAATGATCGAGCACTGACGCGCCTCTGTTAAGTAATCACAGTGAGCAGAGACGCAGAAATGGGTGTGAACAACGCCAATGAAAGTGGACATAATGTGTGGCGGTAAAACGCGGGCAATTTAAGTAACGAGATTTTTGCGGTTCATATGGATTGGTACAATCAATTTTAAAGAAAAAAAAATAAAGAATTGACCAGCATTGGCAGTGGTAGCTTATGATTTGATTTTATGGGTTATTTGCCATGGGTTATGTGCCAATATTCCAGGCCTCACCTGGGTGTAACAAATAATCTCGAGCGAGCACGACACTAAAACACTCGGGGTTTCCTCTAATCCGTTTATTATGTACTACAAGACGGGTGACATGGCAGCAGTCTTTTCTCCAGCGGAACAGATTGACGAGTGGAAACGGCAGCCTGGCTCAGAAGATATAGAGAGGTTAGCGGATTGAATCAGGGACTCTGACCAGCTTTGGGAAAGGAGTGGGCCAACAAAATGACAGACTCATCCCTCTGTCCCTCTGCTCTTTGACCTCTCGTTCTTTTTTTCCCCCCCCCACCCCCTCCGTTATCAGTGCCGATGCTCTCAATCTGTCACAGTGATTGCCCGATGGCATTATAATTTGCCCAAATTAAGCCCTAATGCGCCGCACAAATTAAATGTTGTCTCCAAACCAGATTACCCCACGTCACGGGACGCACATGGCTATCTGTGCATGTGTGCCAGCACGTGCGCTTTGTGTGCGTTTTTTTGCGTGCGTGCGGTACGCGCTTGCCAAGGCTCTTGATCCCAGGAGCGTATGCTGAATAAATCAGAGTTTTTCTGAGTGAGAGGAGGGGAAAAAAATTTAATAAAAAATCCAATCCTCTCGTGCGCTGCCCATGAATGTCACCAGTGCGTCGACGGATACAATCCAAATTCACCGGTTTTAAACCAGGTTTGGAAAATAAATCCCATCTGTTTTTGCCGACGAGGAAGTGCTTTAAATGAATAATAAAATATGAAAATATATAGATGATCAAATAATACAAATGTGCAATTGCATAAAGACACAAAGTAAAGCCCGCGGTCTTCAAGCAGGTTTTAGGCCAGTTTAACCCCCGGCCAGCCTTTCAGTCAATCTGGAAATATGACGCCGACACTGCTGCCGCTGTCCGCATTTTCAGTCATTTACTCAAATTGGATATCAGTGGCTTACTGGTCACAGCAGATATCAGAGAGTGCGAGAACAAGAAGAAGCGCACGGATAGTGCGCCGACCGCTCCTCTCTCTTTCCCCCGAAATGTTGCCAATAAAGAAGGAGGCAAATGCATCGCCCGGGCCCTGGAGGCTAGAAGTTCAGGGGCTGCTGAGCGAGGGAGGGTTTGTTATTGTCGCAGGGAGTGAACCGTGGCGGCCTTGCATTTCCCGAGCGCTAAATTATTAAGGCAAAATCTCTCTTCATCGATGTCGCGAACCTGGATATTCGTTTTTTCGCCACCGGCGCTTTTGGCTTCGCAATACTCTCCTTCCTGCACTCTCCGCACATTGGCATTTCTCCGAGGAGACCTTTCCTTATCGGGGACCGCCTTCACCTCTGTGGGCGTGATGGCATTCTTGAGTTTAGAATTGAAATGATCACCGGCTGACACACAGGCGAGCGCGACTGCGGGAGGGGAAAGCCGGACTGATAATCCTTTCTCCGGTGGTTTCCGTTGGGTCTCCTTTTCTGATTCGCTTTTTCGGAACTGCTGCGTGCGCAGTGAGAGGAGGTGCAGATGACAAGACCCCCCGCTGTGTCCGGCGTTGCGCGGGTTTTCGGGCTTTATTTTAAGAAGGAGAGAGTATTTTCCTTGGTTTTTGGGGTGGAAACGAAATGGAGCTGCCCTGTAATTTATAATGGTTGTGCTTTGCGTGTGCCAGAACCAGATGCACTTGCGACTTGGTGGATTACCACTAAGGGTAGTGGATTTGCCAGGTATTAGGGAGAAAAACTAAAAAAAGCTCATCTGCCTAGGACACCTGTCCGTTTAAACGCACATGACAGACGGCACAATTGGTCAAATCATTATTTTCAGTTACATAACAGAAATCACACAATCCATAACTCAGTACAGATACGGTGCATATTGCGCTCCTAATAATGCTCCATTAACAGCGGAATACCGCAATACAGGAATGCGCCAAAAACGTGCGGGACCACGCCTCGCCTCTCGTCGCGCCAGTACGCGCGTTTGTTATCGACACATTTTCCTAAACAGAGGCCAATTCGTTCGCAGATTTGTTTTCGAAAAGCCAATAGACAGACCAAACTAACAATCGGCGAGACTGGTCATTCCCACTGCCTGACAAACACGAGGAAGCAGGTGATCCCCTGTCACACAATGAGGCGCGCGCGCGCGCACACACACCCACCCATGGCCCCTCCATCATGTAACCTCCGCTGCTCTGTCAGCGGCTTGACATTTTTCCCCGTGACAGCCAGACAGACAGGCAGGCAGGCAGGCAGGCAGGGTTATTAAATATGTATTGCGGTGCAGTGATAGGACACCGGGGGCCATTAGCTTTTATAAATATGTAATCTAGCTCTGCCGCATATTTCCGCCCTCCCGGACGAATGGCAGCCCCGGCATGCAAGGCCTTTGATTAGCATCCCAATTTCATAAAATGCATCTCAATTAGTTTGAGTGTCAGCCCCCATTTGGTGCGGCAGGGATGCAGATGGAATGGACCCGCGTAGGGATGAAGAAATAAATAGGCGCCGATGAATAAATAAGGCCTGGGGGGGGGGCGAAGGAGGGGCTGATCCGCAGCGTGTAGGTTTGCTGATAGATTTTATGTAAGTAGGCTTTAAACTTTAATCACTGCTGAACTGTTTATGAGTAAGGACAAGGCCGGCCTCTCCCTTTTCTCCCATAAATCCTTATTTATCTACTCTCCCCCGGCTATATTGTTTTCACTTCTCACCACCACCATCCACCTGTTCTTCAGCTCTGGTCCGGCCTTCCTCCGCCCCCCCCCCCCCCCCCCCCCCCCCCCCCCCCCGCGCCCCCCCCCGCCCTTTCCCTCCCTTTTTTTCTTTTTTTTCCCCCATGTCCCCCTCTCTTTTTTCCTTCCTTTTTTTTTTCCTCCCGGACGAATGGCAGCCCCGGCATGCAAGGCCTTTGATTAGCATCCCAATTTCATAAAATGCATCTCAATTAGTTTGAGTGTCAGCCCCCATTTGGTGCGGCAGGGATGCAGATGGAATGGACCCGCGTAGGGATGAAGAAATAAATAGGGGCCGATGAATAAATAAGGCCTGGGGGGGCCGCAGCCTCTCATTTCCAATTCTTTGCTTCCTAATATCATCTGTTTATCACACACCGACAGCTCTTTGATATTATGCCCGATATGTTCTTTTGGTTCTTATTTAATGGTGTTCCACGGCACTCCTCCGGCATCTCCCTTCGTTCCCCCCGGTGACAAAGTGCTCCTCTGAGTGTGTTGACAGTCAGCCACAGGGCCGAGCCTGTCGTCGCGGCCCCCTGGGGAATCAATCACTGTAGCCGGGATCAATACCCAAAGACCACATCCCGGGAACGTACACTGACTCCGTTTGGCAGCGGCTGACTGATGAGCGGGCCCCACGACGCTGCCACAACACAGAAATAACACTCCAGCCATTGCACACGCCTCTAGAGCATGCACCGCTGCACAAACACTGAAATGCACAAATCTACTCACTACCAGGTGCAGAAACATCCCCGCTGAAACAAATGCATACAAATGTGTTGGCAGGCGGAAGGCATTCATGCGCGCGCGGGGCGATGCCGATGGCGATGTGAGCGAGTACGTCTGTCTCGCACAGCTTCAAACCAAAATGAGCCAAACACACTCACGCGGCTCTCTTGAAAAGTCTTCAGTTTGCACTGCAAAAGCCCAATGGTGTGCCTCCTCGTCTAATGTTTTTTTTTTTTTTTACAGTAGCGCATTAGCCCGTACTCTCCATCAGTGTGTGTGGAACCAACCACTTATCAGCCCACTACAAGCAAATTAGACAGACATAATGGGTCTCGGCAGAGGCAGGGGTCAAACTCGGAGGAGTTGGTGGAGAGTGCGTGTGTGTGTGTGTGTGTGTGTGTGTGTGTGTGTGTGTGAGTGTCATCATTGACGCGTAATGCTCTATTAAATCCATAACACAGAGTAAATAATGCGTCCCCCGGTCACATCGAGAGGAAATCATTTAAACGAAGAGTTGGCACGGTGTAAAATAGGGCCCCGTTAATGAGGGCGAAACTGCAGCGCACTGAAAAGCTCCCCGTCTTATCTTCCCTCAGAACACGGGTTGATGTGACTTCTTGCCTTCTTCGCTAGACTCCCGTGACATGAATATGGATCCACCGCATCTTTCTCTTTCTATTCAGCGCAAAGGTGCGGAGAGTGAACTCGTTTTCTGTTTGATTTCTGTCTCTCTGTGGGTGGAGCCGGAGGTCAACACCATAGGGCCCTGAAAAAAAACAGCCACATCACTTCGGCTCACTCGAGCAAACGTTGAGGCTGCTTGGACTCTCCTTTGCCATGAGAGGAGGAGTCCATTCATAGGTGCCACCCACACTGATTGTAATAAGATGGCTGGGATCGCTGCAGTGATTATAATGTCCGTGTAGGTGAACACAGCAGCGCAGTAATTGTGCGTTACGGCATCAGCATCCAAATGAACAGCTCTGTGCCTTATGGAAAGTAATTCATCAAGTCAGTTTCTCGTGCCTTTCTCTTCCTTTTCAGGTTATCCAAAAAAAAATCCAATCGATTTTTTTCCACTTATCTCCTCTAAAGTCGCAACGAATTTGTGTTTCTGTTATTTTGTGAAGTAAATACAGTTATGGGGGGGGGGCAACACATACCACTTCATTTGACTACGTGTACATTTTCCAGTAAACTAAATAAAACATAAATGCATAAGCAGCACCTTGTCCGGTAGCCATTTGGTCAATGCTTTTATCCAGAGTACTTTAGTGGATTGCTCTACCGGGGGGGGGAGGGGGGGGGGGGCGGGACATTATGTTTTCAGTGGTATCAGTACCCTTTTATCCACTGCGCTGCATCGAGACAAATCCTTTCTCGAGCAAAGAACATCCTTCGGAGTCGCGGTGTACGGTGGGAGCATCTGTCTACCCAGTGAGAAGTACTCACCGCCTAACAGACCTTTTAATGTGATCTCAACCTCTAAGTGAGGAGCAACTAATGCACTGTAGGATTTCACACAGAAGGGGGCGGCGGTTGTTGGAGACTGTGCACATCTGCTGTGAAGCTCTTCGCACAAATGCGGAGTGGGCTGCCGGTAGAACGCAGAGTTTCGGAACCGGGAGGGGGGAGGGCGAAAAAAATGCGCTTACCTTGTTTCTGGAAGAGCTGGCTGCTCACGATCTCAGTCATGGAGGACACCTTCTGTTTCTGGAGCTTCTCAGGGGGGATGCAGGAATAAAAGTCATGCAGCAGCTGACTGCGGAGAGGAGGCAAGGGTCGCATTAGTACCGAAACTGGCCCGATCGTTACATGGGAAGAGCAACAGGTGCGTTTCTTGGCCGAAGACACCGCCGAGGCCCAGCCTTAAACATCTAACCCGTTAAAGTTTATCGAGTACGGAAGCACAAAAAGCAGCGAGTGAATCGGAACGCACCACACACACGATCTGTGTATGCTGCACCAAATCAAATTGAGCCAAAGCCTCAATACGCTTTGATGAAGACACCATCCTTCGGAGTCGCGGTGTACGGTGGGAGCATCTGTCTACCCAGTGAGAAGTACTCACCGCCTAACAGACCTTTTAATGTGATCTCAACCTCTAAGTGAGGAGCAACTAATGCACTGTAGGATTTCACACAGAAGGGGGCGGCGGTTGTTGGACACTGTGCACATCTGCTGTGAAGCCCCTCGCGCAAATGCTGAGTGGGCTGCCGGTAGAACGCAGAGTTTCGGAACCGGGAGGGGGGAGGGCGAAAAAAATGCGCTTACCTTGTTTCTGGAAGAGCTGGCTGCTCACAATCTCAGTCATGGAGGACACCTTCTGTTTCTGGAGCTTCTCAGGGGGGATGCAGGAATAAAAGTCATGCAGCAGCTGACTGCGGAGAGGAGGCAAGGGTCGCATTAGTACCGAAACTGGCCCGATCGTTACATGGGAAGAGCAACAGGTGCGTTTCTTGGCCGAAGACACCGCCGAGGCCCAGCCTTAAACATCTAACCCGTTAAAGTTTATCGAGTACGGAAGCACAAAAAGCAGCGAGTGAATCGGAACGCACCACACACACGATCTGTGTATGCTGCACCAAATCAAATTGAGCCAAAGCCTCAATACGCTTTGATGAAGACACGGGTTGGACTCATCCCCTGCCTCAAATTCAATTTTAAAAATAATTAAACATCTGGCCGCGATCCATAATGCCACTTAGAGAGAGTTTAGAGCGTGTAAAGAAAAAAGAAAAAACGTCCTAAATGATTCCACATATATAACACTCAAACGCAGCACATCTGCCCCCGAGCCCGAACACAAGGAAGAGGTTTTGCATGACTCTTGAGGTTTGTTAACCGGCACGCAGACAGGTTAGGGCACAGACTAAGCTGGCCCACTAATCACCGGAGCCGGATCTAATTAAAAATCCAAAATGTCACGCAGTACCCGATGGACATAGAAAGGACACATGCATAGCTGATCATGTCTGTGCCGGTGGCTCACACTGTGGGAGAGATGACATGGTGCGCGACTATACCGGAGACGATGCGACACACAGCTTTGATGTCCATCCTCATGCGCCGTGATTGTAATTCACACGGCTCGCTTTGGAAAACTCGGCCCGAGGCAGTTCTGGTCAGGAGCGCCTAACTTTAAAGTTCAGCCGACTCCGCACGCAAGTGTGCACGTCTGCGTTTGAGCAAAGTGTGTGTGAAAAAGGAGTCGGGCGGCAGGCGGTAAGGGTGAGAGAATGTTTGAGTGAGAGAGAAAAATCGAATGAACGGCAAAGATGGACAATATGTGCACTGGTTTTTAAATTGTGTGCACATCGTCACCTGTGTGTGTGTGTGTGTGCCTTTGTGACACTATGTTGACATGGAGCCACAAGAGGGACTGAATTGGCACATTTGGTTAATCCTAACACGCACGCACGCACGCACGCACCAATGTGGACACGCAAGAGCCCACACGGGGTCACACAAAGGTGAAAGGAGAAATTATGATGGTGCAGGTGTTTGAAATTGAATGTGCCGTATCAAGAAAATGCCAATTAAAATCCTCTTGCTGTAAAGTAATGAGGTCAGGCCATGACAATGGATCCATGTTTGGTCGTGGAATTGCTAGAGCACCAAATAAAGTGCCTGAAATGTCTTGTCTTTAAAAAGTCTTCCAGCTGGTGAAGCCTGTACACTCGGGTCAATTTCGTGGTATGAAGCGTATATTGTGGTTTTGATTGGGGGTCAAGGAGAGGTGAACCACGCCAATCCCAAGGTGTTTTGATCTTTCGGGAAGCTGCGAATCAAACGCTGGGACGAGGCTCAAATGGCTTTTTGTTTGATTGACTTTGGCGGTTCACACCGGGACACGCGGCGCACGCGCAGTGCGTGTCCGGGGGCGCCTGCGAGTGCGTCTCCACGTCCCTTCGCGGCGGCGGGGCTTACCTGAGGAGCTTGGTATCAAACACTTTCTCGACATCGTGAAGGACCGACGGCAGATATTTCAGAGCCGCCACCTGGTGCCACACAAACACAAAGCGACACACACACACACGCAGACACGAGGAGAACACAAAAAACGCCGGTTGACAGAACAAATTGGCCCTCTTATCACAACAAGGATAAACAATCGTTTACTTTTCACAGGCCCGCATGTCGGCCTTCCTAAGTCCTATTGATTCAAACTGTTTGGGCACCTGCCGTGTTGCAAGAAGTATAAATGAGAGGCAGGATGAGTGCGTTACCCTGAGCAGCAGAGTGGTGGTGTAGTCGGTTTTCATCAGGTTGTTGATGGACTCAAAAAGCCTCCTCAGGGACTCCTCAAACTCGTCTTGCTCTTTGCCCTCGTAGAGCCTAAGAGGGCATGGGGAAATGAATATAAACAACAACAACAACAAGAAAAACAACAACAAGGACAGGGAAATCTGAAGCGAGAAGAAATAGTCAAAAGAGAGAAAAACATGAAATGGAATTCTGCAATCATAACATCGCACGATTAAAGAGGGGAGACTGAGGGAGATGCAGATAAATAAACAGATGATGGGGAGAAAAAAAAAGAACGAAAAAAGGGCGAGTAATGTTTCCAGTATTCCTGAGTTCATAACCCAGTGGATCAGCGTGCATCACAAGCTCATGCTGGCTCGCATAGCAACTCGGTTTGTGCGCAGGCTATGGACAGCGATCTTTCATCCCTTTTGTGCGAATTCTATTTGGATATACATTCTTTGAGGAGCTTTAGCCGGACGACACGTGATAATACAATATAGTAATCCGTTTCATAATTATGTAAGTCACAAACCTTGTAAAAATAAAAAAAAAACACTTTTGCTGCGACCCAATAGCAGATGTAAGCCCATAATAGCCATTTTTATTCTATTGGCAGATTGTGTTCCTCCGGCTTTTAAACAATTTCCTTTTTTTTTTTTTTACACCATAAAACAACCAGACACTCTTTTTGGATATTTATTATCCGGCAGTATTTTGTTTCTCATCACAGTTAAATTCGATTCCAAGTTGGTGATGATAATGTTTTTAAAGCAATCATCATTTGCCCAGTACCGGTCTCTGCACTAACTCTAGGAACAAGTGACGTTTCCCATGAAAAAAAAGGATTTTATGGAAATGGATAAAGACTGACTAACGTCACACAAAACAAACTTGGATACCTTTGCAGCTGCAATTCACATCACATACCAACACCCACACACCTCTCCTCACCATCTCTGGGTGATTCAGTGGAGTGCTGCAGTTGTTAATTACAATACAAGTTTATGAGTGCTAGAGGGAAGGATTGGCATGTGGCACATGGAAAATTTAGCATATGTGTGTGTGTGTGTGTGAGGGGGGGGGGATTAGGTGGGAACACACAGAAGTATTACCACTGGGTACAGAGTACAGTTATGATTACAGACGCATTGTCCTACTTAATCCACCAGCCCTGCCTGTGCATTCATGTGTATGTGTGCTTGTGTGTGTGTGTGTGTGTGTGTGTGTGTGTGTGTGTGTGTGCGCGCGCACATGTGCGTCATGGGCTACTTTGGGGGACAGATTTTCGACTAAAAAGCATTTAATTGGGAACAGTCGTCAAATAGGGGTCCAGAAGATTTGTCAAAAAAAAAAACGTTTTGAGGCAGTTAAAAAAAGAGTTTGTTAAAACTTCATACATCAACACAAACACTTGCATAGGCACGTTATACCCCCCACGCACAACAGCACACAACGTCATCGTAGCTGGGCAAACTAATACTGGAGACAGATGGAGGGGGGGAGTGGGGTGAAGAGAAGATGATCAGCATCAGCAGAGGGGGAGGGAAGGGAGCAACAATGAGTAAAAGTCTGAGTCTGAGAGAGGAGTGGGAGGAAAGCACAGAAGGAGGACAGCTCAGCTTAATGTCGATGTGGCTAAGAGGAAAAAAAAAAAAAAAAAAAAAAAAGGAACAACAAGGCAGTAACAGTAAACATGTCCCGTATGAATTTTGAAATGTCTATCCGAGCAAATCAGTCGCAATTGTCACCTTGTGTTGTCTCCCCCCCCCCCAGGAACCAATCAGCGAAAATGTCCAATGCTTAAAAAAAAAAAAAAAGTTAAAAGGTTCCCCTCAGTGTTTTGGTACAAAATGTGAAATGCAAATACGTTTTTTTGATGACGCATGGATGAGTAAATAAGTCACACAGCCACCCACACTGATGAGATGTATCACGCCTTATGCAGACCATTAAAACCATTGTCGGTGCATCTGGAGTTCTTTTTTTTTTTCCCCAACAGATCGATGGAATGGAGTTCAAGGAAGTATGCGTCTCAGAGTCTCGGCTATGAATGTGATAAATGTAATGTTATTATGATCTATTTCTCATTATGCTGAGATGCTCTTATTCTTTTCATTATACTCCAAACCAGAGGGACACCGTCTTGGTGAGAAATGATCTCAAAAATGTAAAGACAATAAAATGAGGCGGTCCTGATAATGTGATTATGCAATCATAATGTATCATCTCATAGAGTACAGACATTATCTCATAGTCATTTCCTGATCACATTAATGAGAAAGGGCGCACGGAAGTGTGGGGGGGGGGGGGGGGGGGGGGGGGGGGGGGGGGGGGGGGGGGGGGGGGGGATTTACAGATGAGAGGAGGAACGAAGAAGAGAGAGGGCCAGGGATGACACGAAGGAGAAATAAAGAGCATAGCAAGTGCTGGAGGGAAGGAGAAGGGACACAGATACGACTGATGAACTAGACCGTGGGGAAGTAATGAAAGCTACAGGGCGTGAAGGACGGAACCAAGGTGAAGGGAAAAACTCAAATCTGGCACAACAGCGCGCCGTCCATATTTACATAGGTAAACACTCCACGCTCCCGTGCTCCGACTTTGCACCGACACAAAGCGAATTTGACAAGCTAATAAATCTTCAATGCTGCCCACTTAATTATTAACGACTGCTAGTCTTGGTGGCGGTGGTGGTGATGATGATGGAGTCCCACAGAGGCACCTACGCAGCCAGTGGCTCCCCTGAATACCCGATTCTCTCTCTCTCTCTCTCTCTCTCTCTCTCTCTCTCTCTTTCTCTCCCTCTCCCTCTCTCAATGGCAAGGACTTATAGGAGGAGAAAGCCGACGTCAAAACTTTATGCATAGAGGAAAGTTGAAGCTGTCGGCCCGCAGGTGGTCGGGCCGTGACAGACGGAGGAGGAGAGAAAGAGAGATGGAGGGGGCGGGATTTACTGCTCACGAAACACCTGCGAGGGTGGTGGTGGTGGAGTCATTCAAGGAGGCATATAAAGCTTCCAAAACGTGTATGTGCGTGCTTTTGCAAACATATAAATAACCACAAAGGCCCAAAATGCATAATCTCACCCTCTTGAGGCTCCCCATAAATATGAGCAAACATAAATATAGACACTATGAATAAATAGGGGAACACGCCCACAACTTCCATAAGCAAACAGCGCGATATCAAACAAACGCAACCCAAGATGCCCTGTGGAAGATTTCAATAAAAAAAGGCCTTCAATGAATAGTGGACTTGAACGACAAACATAAACGCACACCTGTCGACACCGACACGCACAACCCACAGCAATTCGCACACGACTTAAGTGTTCCCCGACATGATTCAGATGTGCCTGAGTCCTATAAACCCACACACTTTCATGCACACAAACCAGGTCTCGATCAGGTATGGCGCACAACACAATTATAAAACCTTTTCCTGATCTGTCAGCGTCAGCTGTTGCTGTTGCACTGCAGCTATAAACGCTGTTTACTCTGATCATATGGTGCAGCTCTCCCCCTCGGCATGGCGGGAGTCGTAACTCCGTCGGGCAGGAGCTGTGTGCGGCATATCATAGGCTGTCCGTTCAGCAGCCCTGTCCCGTCATTAGCTCTCATGTGGATGCCGCTCTTCATCATCGATGCTGATTAGTAACTTTAGTGCTGCAATCAGCAGCTGACTCTCACAGAGCTGTCAGAAGCCATTACCCCCAACAAAAGGAGCGCCATCGGGCACCGTGTGTGTCCTTATAAATCTCTATTTGCATCATTCAAAAAGGAATTCAATGTTATTACGACAATGATCTGCCTTTTAAAAAAAGCTTGGGAAACACTCACTGGGAGTAGAGCATGCGCGAACGCACGATGAACTTGAAGATGTACTCGAGGGCTTTGAGGGTGCGCAGGATGGACTCACACTGTTCCCCCCGGCTGGAAACATCCAGGTACCGCTTCAGAACCGACATCAGCTTCCTGAGGGAGAAGGAAAGGTGGTGGAATTACAAAACATAAGTATAACGGAAGGAGGGGGAAAAGTGGCGCAGGACAGCTATCCTCAACCTTTTTTGTGCCATGGACCGCTTTAATATAATACATTATTTTCACGGACCAGTCATAAAGGTGGCGGATAAATATGACGAAATTAAATAATAAACCCACATAAAAACAAATGATGTGTGAGGCATAGACGGATGTAATTGGGAGAGAATATGACAATTTTTTAAAGAAAATAAACTTTCAATCTCTGATAATCAATCAAATGGAAATAATGTGCGCTACGTCAGTGCGGACCTCCACCTTCCTTTTCGGTTTCGTCCGCCTAAGCCCTCTTGGGCTCGGGATATAGGTCAAAGGTCAACGTAAAACTGGCATCCTTGACCTTTGACCTATTTCCCAATGTCCGAGCATCTAGGGACCAAG
>JAFBJU010001383.1:1625-21360 GCA_016785305.1 Colistium nudipinnis
AAAACCCTAATCCTAAGGCCAGTCTTATAACCCCTATAACTGTGGAATTAGGGTTAGGGTTAGGGTTTACCAAAACCCTAATTCCAGGCTTATAACCCCTATAAGTGTGGACTTAGGGTTAGGGTTTTGGTGACGGGTCGCTGCTAAATAGATGAAAGTTGGAACTGTGGGGTTTTGAGGGACCCCGAACACTCTGGTCTTGGTCCCTTGTTGCTCGGACATCAGGAAGTGGGCGAAGGTGTGAGAGAATTTCGTACATTTTGACCGTTCACCCACTTCCCGATGTCCGAGCGACACGGGACCAATACCAGCACGTTCGGCATCCCTGAAAACACCCTAGTACCAATTTTCGTCTTTCTAGCAGCGACGGTTCACCAAAACCCTAACCCTAAGGCCAGTCTTATATTCACTATAACTGTGGAATTAGGGTTAGGGTTAGGGTTTACCAAAAACCTATCCCTATCACTGTGGACTTAGGGTTAGGGTTTTGGTGAAGGGTCGCTGCTAAATAGATGAAAGTTGGTACGGGGGAGGGGGTTTCAGGGACCCCGGACACACTGGTCTTGGTCCTAGAGAGTTTAGTGGGTCCCTGAAAACTCCCTAGTACAAACTTTCATCTTTTTAACAGCGACCCTTCACTTTAACGCTTACCCTAATATATATGCACATTTCTGATGTTTTTATGAAATTTTGAAAATGTTTGACATTTATGGACAACCTACTTTACAATGAAGTTTTTGGGTCAAATTTGGTCAAACAAAATACAAATCTTTCAATTTGCACACTCACACGTACATGCATACACGCACACGCACACGCACGGACGCAAGCAATCAAACATACAATATTGTTTGCTGTTCTTCCCATAGAAACAATTATACATTTCAAACACACATCTCAGACATGTTTGCAAATGTCATCTGTTGAAATTTAGTTTTCGTTATGTCTTACTACTGACGATTAACAAGGAGAAACAACATAAGTAAATCCCTCTCCTTGTCAAATCACATGAGATTTTTCAACTTTGATTTAAAAGTTTGTGTTTCCAACATACCTAATGTCACAGTAGATGTTTTTTTTCCTTTTCCCATTTTTAGGCCCAACACACAGAGTAAGTATGTATAAAACAGTGTCCTAATTTATTTCTTACATACATGGAAATGATCTCCCAGCTGTTACTTGACCTCTTAGTTAGAAAGGTTAAGTCTGTTCTGCAAGACTCCGGACACAAGTGGGTTTTGACAGGGTTTTCATGATTGAGCATGTGTTTCCTACGACTTGGTCATGGTGGCTTTTCCCTGATGAGAAGTTATTTTTTAACAACAAAGGCTTTAATGACGAGTGCTGGTAGACAATGGCTACTGGAAGGAAGTTTTCTCTTTGGAGCTCATAACAGATGTGTGTTCAAAGTTTGATGCTCCACAATGGGCCAAACTGTAAAAGATGAGTGTTATTATTTCTCTTCCTGCTGTCCTCTAATAAAGTTAATGTGAGGCTTCCATCTTTAGTAAACACAGACAGAGAATTGCAGAACAGGGTTAGGAAATCTCTAAAATTGAGTGGATTTATACAATTATGGAATATATCAGGTGAAATCACTCATAATAAGCAAACTCAATTGACTTTTTTAGCATTTCGTGAAAAAGGGATGATTTTATGGCTTCACGAAATAAAAAAGTCCCAACCCATGTAAAAGTTTTGCTGAAAACTATTGTCATTATATAAAAAATATATTTCAGACCACAGAGGCCAATCAAACACTATTGCAAAGATGATTTTGCAGACCTAATAAAGGAATCCCCAGAATTCCCTGTGTCATCTACACAGCCTGCCTGAGAAAGAATTCTCAGAGGTCTGTGAGGTCCCGCTCCCTTCATTGTTGACTCAGTGGCACACCCCCCCGCCCAGGACCCATAAATGGACGAGGTCCTTTGTGCAAGGGGAGTGGAGCAGATTTACTGCGGATGGTCTCTCTACAAAGAATCATGCCACTGTCACAACAGGACCGGGATCAGCTGCTCCCGCTTTCACACAGTATGATTTAACGCCATTCTTAACACAACCACTGATGCAGACACAACTTCCCCAGCCACTCGGCATCCATGCACCTCAGTTCGAAAACAGTGAGAGATCTATTTTTCAGATCCCTGCTTAGACCCATATTTACCTTTCCTAACTCAGCATGCACGTTATATTCTACTTATCTGGACATCTAGATAGGCTCAGTCAGGTACAAGTCTTGCACGTGTTTGTTGTTTTTTTTTTTTAATAACAGTAGCATAAGAGCATCAATACGTCCTCATTCCTGGGCAACAGGGACTTGCACAGAAACGTACTCTGTGCAAGTTGAGTAAGAATAAAAAAGGTATTTCCTCGGCACTTGCGGTGCATGTGCCCTCGCCAAGTGTACATTTGAGCATGTTTACCTAACCCTGGGTTTGGTTTCCTTTGCCAGTTTTTTGTTACGCTGACACTCAAAGAGCAGGCCCATCCTTCTGATTTTGTTTCTGAATGCTGGTGGCAAAACAGGGAAATCCAGCCATAACCATTCATGCTTCCCCCTGCATCTCTCTCAACAAGGGTGTGAGTTGTCTTGATTACAAAACAGACAACATCCTCTGTTTGCACTGCATTGCAATCATCACTGTGTTTAACGCCTTGGCACATGAAGAAATCGCCTATGCCAAGTGTGCATGTCATGTCTCCATGCCTCTATGATAACTTTGGTTTCCTCCACCAGTCTCTCTAATGTTGACTGTGAAATTTAAGGAGCTGGCCCTTCCTCCTCAACAGCACTTGAGTTTCAGAGCTTCTAAAACCAGACCATTTAGCACAAAGGGGGCAAATCTATGTAATCCAAGCCAATAAACAATAATTACAGATATGCGTCTCTGGGCAAAACACTGAACCCATATGAAATAGAATGATTGAAAACAGAATAGAGTGTGTCGAAATTGTAAAAGATGCAAGTTTGCCCCTTAGTCAATCTCCCAAACAAGAACAGTTTAAAATTGTGAAAAGCCAAAGATAAATTTCAACACTGCAACTCTGCGAAAAACGTAAAAAGTATACCCATGAAAGTGAGGCAAACCTTTACATTTATTGAACGGGAAAATTATTACAAAACACTCTCCAGTTTTGTTAATTTGATTATGGGGAAGATCACGAGAAAAGGACTCAAATTCTCTACCCATAAATGAAACTTAATATCTTCACCACTTATTTAACCAGGGGGCGAAACAGACCTTTCTTTGAGTCAGTGCTCATTTTGTTCACACAAAAGTGAGGCTAATCTGTGAAGAAAGGCCTCGTCACCTGCAGAGGTCCACCTGTTTGACCCGCAGCATCCCCCTAGCTTCTCTGTTCCGACTGACCTGAGACAATACAAGGCCGAGCAGGTTCACCTCCTCTCATAGCTCACGTTACACAGCCACCCAGGGCAAAAGTGAACATGAAAGTGCTGTTTATGTGGTTGGTTGAACTCAAGCGAAGGCTTTTTACTCGCAAGTACGCACGAGTGGGCCACCAGATAAATGTATTTATTTCATTCGTTTCTCTCTTTTGCACATCTATTCCTGTAGAAGAATACAGATGCACTAAATTAATAAAAGGTTAATTATCTAAGGCAGTATGTGCCATTGCATGCATGATACAATCGAGTCCATTTAAAAGCTTTCAATTTGTTTTGATGAACTTATCAAGATTATATGAAAAAATGTAGAGTAAGGTGTTCGATTAATTTCAAATCGATATGCAGTATTTACATTCATTCAAAATGTGTGCAGGCACACACATTTCATATGTATCTATTTAAATGCGATTCTCTTTCTCATTTGAGATATTCAATTGATATTTTCCAAAAGAGAAAGGCCAGAGTGGACACAATGATGTCCAACACATTGGCGTCCATTCTGTGTGGACATGAATGTTGGCCAGCCCTCACTAACTAGTCATGTTTCTTTCAGCATATGGGGAATCTTGCACTCTGTTACTGGAGAATCTGGGTGACATCAGTAAGGAGGCTTGTGATGCATCTGTCACTAAAGCCCCTGCAACAGAGATTCCATTCACATATCTTACACCCCAACATACCAAGTCATTTGCCGCAATTAGGAATGTGGCTAAGACCCTATCACACCCTCAAATCCAACCAGCTCCTGCCTGACTGCTTGCCTTCCTCGCCCCCCCCCCCCCCCCCACACACACACAGACATGCAGAGTCCTCACACACACACACAGACATGCAGAGTCCTCTCAAACTTCAACAATGGCCACATTGTGCTGTGTTGTGGTGTGTGATTGTGGCCCGGTCTGGCTCAAACTTCACACCAACATCAAACATCACCAGATATGCTGCAATACAATGAAGCTGTTTAACGTTCCTTGCAGGTTTGGAAGATGACACACACACTGGCTCATATCACATACAAGTGGGTGGAAACCTCTGAAATGCCAATTTTTCAGGGACAGAGAACAAAAACATCTTCAAGCACTTTGTTCAGCTGTTTGTGAACAGATTCTCAAAGTTGGTCCCAATCCTGCAGCTATGGTTAAAACACGAACATTATCAAACGTGGAAAGAGTTTTAAGTGATATTGGTGCTAGGATGTGCTGAGGTCACTTGGCCAGTGACCTCAGCACATCTCTGATGTGTCATCTCTGATGTGTTTAATGGCCATGAAATATTTCCTTTATAGTGATTATTTATGTATGAACCTAATCCACAGCAGGTGGTATTAATGTAAGCATACATTAATATTAAATGCCATTATTATTAAAGGAAGATCAACCCCAAAACCAGAATTGATCCAAAATCAAATATCACCTCAGGATTTGAACAGTTAGTCCTGGAAAAGCCTAAAATTGTAAACCTTTAAAAGAGCTCCCGGACTTGAAATGACCTACAGCAGTGTCTCCTTGTCTCCTCGAGACATTTGGGAGGTTTACAGTATTTGTCCAGCTGACTGAGACACCTGACTTAATGTTTATCTGCTTCCACCCACCAAAAATAGTAAATGTCTTTAATGTGTACTTTTCAGGCTGTTTCTCATGAAAGCGGATCTATAAATGGACCAAAGGATAAATGGGAATTATAAATGGTAAGTATTCGTATGAATTAAGTATTTTTTAACAACAGAATAAGGTACTTGATTTGAAAAGACAGATTAAAACAAACAAGCCTTTTATCCAGGAATGACATTATTGTTTGTGTTTTGTGACTCCACGCACTCGAAAAACCGGCTTCAAGATGAAAGTTGCAAGGCATGTGCTTTTCAATCCCATTGACTTTATCAACATTCCTCTTATCAGCAGCTGTGCCACGTTTTTTTGAAATCTCTGACTTTTCAAGGTTGGGGAGGTTTGACCTGTCCGTGATAAAAGCCCACTCCAGATCCAACGTCACGGACGAGGAGTGAAAGAAGTAAAGCAGTGATAAGACTGGAAAAGTATGGTGGTCATGTGATTTTGGTTTTGGCACTGTGCAGTACTCTTTTTTTTCTTTTTTTTTTTTAACATGTAGGAATGTGGAGGAAGATCCAAACTGGGACATCTAGCTATGTTGTGACAGTAAGATGGAGTTCCTCAAATGTTAAAAATACTTTTAATTCTATTATACTTATGGCTGGAGAAAAAGCAACATGTTTTTTGTTTTGTTTTTTTAGAATAGAGATGCCAGATCTGCATCGATTAATCCGCACGTGTCATAAGTCGAGTGGTAAAAGATGAGGAAAAGAACATCATTCAGAGATTGCTGCATAAATTCGTCAGACATGCAAACAGTCGGATTATTCCGACGTGTTAATCTAACAGGGGGTGGCTGTGCTGCAGCGGTGGTGGTGGTGGGTGGTGGTGGTGTTCTCCCCGGTGGGTGGAGAGGGCGCAGCGGAGCACAGTCGGACCCTCAGTCACGCACCGGCGGCTGATCGGTGAGGATCGACGGCTCCAAACTCCGGACTACACTCCCAACTTGTGCACCGATGTCGCTGCTCTCTCCCCTCTGTGCTCCGCCGCCGCCGCCCCCCCTCCTCTACCTCCTGCTGCCCACCCTGGTGCTCGCCTTCAACCTGGACACCGACCATGTCATCCGCAAAGCCGGAGAGCCGGGCAGCCTGTTCGGCTTCTCTCTGGCCATGCACCGGCGACTCAACCCGGATCAAAGAATGTGAGTCATGTGTTCATCGTTTCACCGACCACACTGGGAAGTGTTTGTGCGCGTGTGCCCGCGTGTTGGGTTGATTGCGGTTTATAAGACACAGACACCTGACTTCACGGGTTCACCGAAACACGCGTGTATCCCGACTCTTGAAAAGCCTCAACTTGATTCATTTCGCCGTTTTAAACGTAAAAGTAGCAAACTGTTGCAGCTAGCCACAAAAGTTACTCTAACAATCTTCGAGAGCCCCTAAGTGCCTATTGTAAAATGATGCGAGTTTCAGTTCTTTATTCTCAATTGATTGCTACTGTCCCCCAGTGATGCTTTGAATATGAAATGGGACGCAGCCCGAGAACAGAAAGTGAGTCCACAATGGTTATAACTGTCATGCAAATGTCTCTGTGAGGTCAAAACGAGGGAGCAGCGAGGGGAGAGTTATTCGATTAGTGGGCTGGTTCCAACCATCCTCATAATGGGTTTAATCTCAAAATAATGTACTGAGAATATTGACAAAAATGACAAGATTGCAGTTAATGTGAAAAAATTGAAAAAAAATGTTTGGGTATCTTATCTGTTTGTAATGCAACAGTAGCTATTTTTTAATTGATAATAATTGGGGATAACTGCAAGTCACAATATGTGTTAGTAGTAGCAGTAAAGTGGCTAATATCCTTTTAGTGCTTTTTTGTAGCCATTGTAAATGTCAGCAATCTCTGTTTAATGTATAGGGTTTGGGTGGCTCTACAGAACTACAAAGGGTTTTTGCTTTTTTTGGAATTAGCAAGTGCTTTTACACGACGAAATAATTTAACCGTTAACATAAATGTATTTGGGGAAGAGTTAAAAACGTTACAGTTATAATTTCACATGTATGGCAGTTGAGAGGTGTCGGATGCATTCTGCTCTCAGCACAAATTAGCGAGGTCTGAGAGGTTAGAAGTAAAAGTAAACAGCAGTATTTCAAGAATGCCAACCACACACATTACAGTAAGCCACTTCCTTTGGCTAGGCCTGAGGGTGCGGTAAAAATATCTGTGTCGTTAGCCTGATCATCCTGCCACACAATGAGTGAGTGAGAAGTGGGGGTGGTGGTGGGGGGGGGGGGGGGTGGGGGGGGGGGGGGGGGGGGGGGGGGGGTGGTAAGGTGAAGAGATGGGTTGGCATGTCAAAGCGTGCAAACAGAGCAAGGCTGCCTGCTAAATCTACTGTGAGATACACTGGTCAGTAGCCACAGGTCCCTGCTGCAGCATGTTGAGAAACAGCAGGAATGAAAAGCACTGATAACAAGGCGTGTTTCCCAAAGATCACACAGATAAACCTTCACCGTAGAATTTTATCTGGCTGCTGTTTTGTCTACTTGCATCTCTCGATGCTGCAAATGCACCAGCTACATAAAGGGGAAGGCTGTCGAACTTACTTTCAAAATAAATATGGGCAACAGCTTTACAGGGGTCAGAAGAAAGTGCAATTTAGGAAATTGGATGGTATATTTGTTTGGCAAACAGAGGCTCGAAATGTGACGCCCACCTGATGGTTTGTTTTCTAGCCAGTAAAAGCTGGATGAGAGTGAAGGTTTGCCTTGTGTACATTTTGGTCTATTTAAACCACTTAAACAACCAAGCAGCAGCATTTTAGACTTGCATCACAGTCTGTGACTATCAGAAGAATTGAGAGAGAAGTGTGGACCAAAGGGCAGCCGTGATGTTGGCTCGAAAGCATCATGTGACCCCGGGATATTCAGCCAGACAAGTCAAAATGAAAGCTCAGTGGAGCACATGGAATTAGGTAATGAACTGCCCTGCCGGACTTAAAGCTGTGAGGCACGCTGACCACTCAGGCTCTCTGAACCCGTGAAAACACGAGTTAGTAATGTATCACACGCTCTCCATCTGTCTCCTTTGTTCCCATACAAACAAGTGCTCGATGATGGTCATTCTACGGCCCATGACTACGTACATTAATCTGATTATGGTAAATCGTATGTGGAGGAAAAAAATCGCCGGTCTTTACATTGTGCTTTCAACAATCTGTACGGCCAGCAACGTGTGTGGCGAGCTCGATTAAATTCAGTCTATGTCAAACACAAACTGGCCTTTCCACCGCTTGTGTTGCAGAGGGGATGATTGCTGAAATTGAAAACACATGAAAGTTTTTTTTTTTCCATTCATAATGCATCAAACTATTTATACGACCGTTGTTCATCCAATGGGTTCGCTGAAAGCACGGCTTGGATTTTCACATTATCTGTGGTGCTGTTATGCCTTTCCTAGTAATGTATTTTGTTGAGGGGAAGAAACGGCGATATCCAGGTTTGAACAGGAGACTGGACATGATGTGAGATCTTGGGAAGAAGCGACTGGATGCCTCTTCCATGAATAATTTGTTGAGTTAATGATGTGGATAGAACGTCCCTTGAATGAAACCAGAGAAAATGGCCATTTGACAGGATACGCGGAGCCATCTGTGCACACGTAACCTGATAGAGTAAACGCATCAGTGAATCAGCAGTCGAGACAATTCAGTCACGTTTTAGATTCAACTTTGGCAAGTTTGATGCAAGTCTTTGTTTCATTTTTTTCCCCCACAACTTGTAGTGAATATTCATGTTTTTTTCTGCGTTGTGTTCCCCCGCCAATCACAGGTCGTCACCAATCTGCGTGTGTCTGTGTGTAAACTGAAACAGTTAGAACAGCTGCACCGGTTCTTGCATCTTTGAGTGCACAGCTGTTGAGCACTGGAGCGCATCTGTTAACAAAAGCCAGTGAGATCACTGTGTAAACCCCCACCATGCACTACGTAGTCCCATTTTCACTGCAGTGAAAGGCATGATGGGATCTGGTTTCGCGCTGTAGCCTGGCTGACACTGAGTTTTTGAGATAATGTGATTTTATATCTAGTTATCAATATCAAAACAGAAATGTACTTGAAAATGAAATGTGTCCTTATACATAATGTGTGTTGAGGGGAAAATGTTACCGCTGACATCAGCAGAAGCAAGTACTTGAACACCGAGTTAAGATTCCATTGTTAAACCTCAGTTTTATTCTATCTACATCTTTGGCATTATTCCTGCAATAGATCTGCAAACAGATGTTTGAGTGCATTCTTCTCTGCCATCTGTATAAGCATATCAAGCAAACGTTATATGAATGGCTAAACCTCTAAATATTTTGCCTAAACTAGTTTATGTGTCCACCAGATGGTTGTGTAGCAGGTCAATGTCAATGTTACCCCTCAGTTACTTGCTAAATTCTACAGCTGCCACCTTCCTGAGTAACTCTGCTGTTAGGACGGAAGTGTTTTCTCTTTACCTGTGAAACAAGATCTTCATGGGTCTGATGCTTTCCTCCATGTCCCCTTCCGGATTTGGCTCTCGAGTCTCCTCTTGAGCTGACTAATACAGCAGAAAGAGAAGAGAAAAAGCTTAGTCATAAAAAAAAAAACACATTTAGATGAAAATACACATTGAGGCTAAGATGGGAAAAAAAATGCATTTGCTATTTATATTATGGGAGCAATGGGTGGAAATAACTGTTAGTTGTTGCAAGATAGGGCCCTCTACATTTGCCCAGGCTATGGGCTTTTGGGCTCTTTAAAACAATAGCCCATACATGTATTATTATATTATGTATGCAGATATATGTCACAAATTATTAGTTTTGTGTGATATTTTGAAATATCTAATGGAAAAGGTTGGATGTTCACATAGTGGAGACATAAATGGGCCTGCTACCTCGTAAATCTAATGTAGTTCAATTCAATGTATTCAACTCCAATTGGAGAATTGGAGTTTAAATGGAGCATATTTGAAGGTATATACGGTGGACATAGGTTTTTAGTTGCCTGGAAGCTGAAATGTCAAAATGGAAGCCAACTTTGTAAAGGATCTTCTTCGTATTTGCATTTCACTGGGCTTTGTTTGGGCAGTGTGGGGTTTGTGGTTAGCTCTTTAGTCTAACATCAGACCACCTCTGGAGAGTCCTTGTTTAGCAAACAACAAGCTGTGCCATAGACTCATATGCGGGCGACAGAAGGACCTGCAGAGTCACGGGGAGGAGAAAAGCAGAGAGAGAGCATTTCCTTTGAGTCCTTTGAGAAATGTCTTACACCCCCAACTCTGCTATCAACCCCCTAATTATCTTAAGCGTAACATTCATGCAAAAAAGAAAAACGGTATTCGCAAAGTAACTGCATGTCACATACGATTCAATATGGAATTGAAGTGACCTTTAGTTATTATTTATGAATGACCTTTTCAACGCATACTTAAATATTTTAGGTGCCTGTGGCCATTTTCTTTTTATTCAGCGCTGTCAGAGGGAAGTGTGCCTCTCTGCCGTTTCCTCAGTGTCACTTATGACGTCGCAGGATGAACCGAGCAGGTTAAAATTGCCAGGGACAGGAAACGCATGTTTCTTTTTTGTCTCTCGTCTAGCGTGCAGGAGTTTTGAGTGTGCAGAAGGTCACGATGCATACGTACAGCAGGCTGTTGTAGTTGCCCTCTGTGTGTCGAGATATGTATTGAAATCCTTTTTGCAAGTTGTGAAAGCTGGGAAAGCAAACGAGGAGATTTTTCTTTTGCACATTTGAATTTTCCAAGTTTTGGGGGGAAAAGAGCCACTGCTGTTGTGTTTTAGAAGACTTTGTTTTCCTTTAAATTCTGGCAGAGAGTGAAGAAGTGGAGCCCAATGCCACGGCCGGCTGTAGCCACAATATGGGTCTCGCATGAGGGCCACCAGGAGAGCTAGAATGTGCTTTTTCTTGAGCTTGCTTTCCTACCGTCACCCACCGTTGGTCTTTTCACGTTCATGTACTACATTCAACACGCTGCTGCACTGGGGCCTGTTGAAAGGTCCTTTTAAAAAGAAAGAATGCAGAAGCCGTCGCCGGTCGGAGTGATGACAGGCGGCGGCCACCAAAAGCAAAAATGTGCGACTTTTCACTCAATCCCAATCGTGCCTGGAATAATATAGGTAGAGCCTAAGACCTTTTCTCTTTTCCCTTCAGGCTGTTGATCGGCGCTCCCAGAGCCAGAGCTTTAGGAAAACAGAAAGCCAACGTCACTGGAGGGCTGTACAAATGCGAAATCTCTCAGTCGAATGACTGTGAACGCATCGAGTTTGATAATGAAGGTAAGAAATACACATGATGTTCCTTCATATTGAGAGTAGTCAGTGAACATTCAAAAAACGAGTGAATATCGGTTTCAGAGTGTTCAATTAGGTCGGGGATTTCAAGGTCGGTCATCGCGTCCTCGTCTTGTTCTTTTTTTTTTGAAAGAGGACGTACGCCATGAGAACAAGGAGAATCAGTGGATGGGGGTGACCGTTCAGAGCCAAGGGCCCGGAGGAAAGATTGTGGTGAGTGCCGCCGACCGCCTCCCATCCGCTCCCTCCGCCCTGCACGTGTGGCCTAACCGTCCTCTCGATTTTCAGACGTGCGCTCATCGCTACCAGCGGCGCCTGTTTGTGAACACCGCCCAGGAGTCCCGCGACATCACCGGACGCTGCTACGTGCTGAGCCAGGACCTGACCATCGACCCGGCGTCCGACGAGGACGGAGGCAACTGGAACTTCTGCGAGGGCAGAGCCAGAGGCCACGAGATGTTTGGCTCGTGTCAGCAGGGCCTGGCCGCCACCTTCACCAAGGACTACCACTACCTGGTGTTTGGAGCACCGGGAGCTTACAACTGGAAAGGTACCAACTACACAGTGTTTGCCGGGGCTCAGATTTGACGATTCCGTTAAAACAAGCGCTAGGCTTTCGTCCGAAAAGCAAAAAGGCGCCTCGTTCCGCACCTGCTGCCTTGCTCACACACCGCCAACTCCGCAGGCATTGTGCGGGTGGAGCAAAAGAACAACACTCTGCTCGAGATGGGAGTGTACGACGACGGCCCGTACGAAGTGGGCGATGAGCATCTCTTGAACCCCGAGCTGGTGCCCGTGCCTGCCAACAGCTACCTCGGTGAGTGAAGTTTCGCCTGTGAGCCATGCGCTCGTGATTTGAACGTGCGCTCAGATGGCACTTTTCAACCGATCCAGGCTGTTCTAAGAGCCGGAGAGAAAGAAAAGGCAGCTGACGCTACCGTCGTGAAAATGGAAAGGAGGGAAAATGTGCCGTTCAAAAAAAGTTGAACAAAGAACCAATAATTCATCGTTTTTTTCCCCCCCCCCCCACACACAGCAGACATTGTGGTTTGTCAGGCACGTGTGTAACTTGCGACGTCGCCAGCTGCGGCGGGAGTGGATCGTTAATGTGACGAGGTGCCCCTGTGTTTTTTTTCCTGCGATGACAAATCTATATGGGTGCGATTCGCGCGGCAACCATTGAGACGCGACGGTAATCAGATCCTCGCAAGGAATTTAGGATTCATGCCAGCCCCCGTCACAGTAGAAAATCCGCGTTGATGCAATTTAAAAAAAAAAAAAAAAAAAAAAAGGTGACAGTCCAACGCCGAATTTCAGAGTTAACCTGCTCTCAAATGCACCGGCTGTGTAGCAGGAGTCGAGGTATTGAAGGTAATATTGAACTCAAATGTCTTGTTTGAATTTGGATCAATGAGACATTTGCGTTGAAGAAACATTCAGCCTGGCTACTTTTATTTTTTTTTTTTTATGAGCAGCCCCAAAAATGACTTCTTGATGCATCGGTGGGCTTTTTCCGTGATGTGATAGTGTTTTGCTGCGCCGAGTGACTCCCGCTGGTTTTTGAGTACCGCGATATTGTGAATGGTCGTTTCAACTCTTGCCGTGAGAAGGTCCGATAACGCATTGAATACAAATTCAGCCATAACAGACGCATTGGTTATCAGGGAAAAAAAAAAACCCCAACTACTCGTGGCTCTAGGTTTCTCTCTGGATTCGGGACACAGCATCACCAGGAGTCGTGGCCTGACGGTGGTGGCTGGCGCGCCCAGAGCTAATCACAGTGGGGCTGTGGTACTACTGAGGAAAGAGCGGGAAGCAGCCACCAGACTCTCCGTGGAGCACATTCTGTACGGGCCAGGACTGGCCTCCTCCTTTGGATACGACGTGGCCGTGGTCGACCTGAACGGTGATCGGTGGGTCTCTGTCTCCTCCATTTTGGCTCCCTTCGCTATTGGTTTGTCACGATGCTGCCGGTTAGGATCTGTGTGACCCGGATCGATATTTACCCCCTCGTCTGTGATCCAGGTGGCAGGACGTCGTTGTAGGAGCCCCTCAGTTCTACATGAAGGACGGCGACGTAGGAGGGGCTGTTTATGTCTACATCAACAAGGCAGGGAGGTGGGAAAAGATCACTCCCATCCGTCTGAACGGGACCAAAGACTCCATGTTTGGACTGGCGGTGGAGAACATCGGCGACCTCAATCAGGACTCTTACGAAGGTAATTTAGACGTCGCATTGTATATGAATTTGAATGTCTTCATCAGTCGCTGTCACATTAGGGCAAACGATTTCTCCCTGACGCAGACATCGCTATCGGAGCGCCATACGATGACGGTGGGGCAGGAAAAGTCTACATTTATCATGGCTCAGCGCAAGGAATCAACACCCGTCCCGCTCAGGTGGACCTCTTAAAGCTTAATGGGAGTCTTTTCGGATTGTCAAATGTCAATGATATGTCTATTCATTACTTTATACAAATGAAGAAGCTTTAAAACGTCATGATTAGTGTGTGTGTGTGTGTGTGTGTGTGTGTGTTTTCCTCTCTTTCTAAATTAAACTTAAGTTCCCCTTTATCACAGATCCTATCAGGGAAAGAGCACAAGCTCCAATTATTTGGTTATTCCCTGGCGGGAAACATGGATCTGGATGGTAATTCCTACCCAGACCTGGCTGTAGGCTCACTGTCGGACACGGCTCTAATTTACAGGTAATTATTGCCCCACACTTTTCAGTAAAATGAAATCCTACTGATTTCTGTCACAGCTTCATTTTCCAACCCGTTTCCAGGGCACGGCCAGTCATTAGCATCAGGAGAGATGTCAAAATATCTCCGCAGGAAATTGACCTAACAATCAAAACCTGTGGTAACAGCATTTGGTGGGTGTTCCAATTTCTTCTAATTATACAGACCTCACAATTAGAACTCGCTCCGTTTGAATTGTTAAATATGAAATATCTATTTTCCATCCATAGCTTCACTGTGGACGCATGCTTCAACTACAATGCAAACCCTGATTCTTACAGTCCTAGACTTAGTAAGTAAAATATTTTATTATCCTGATTAAAAAACAAAAAAACAGTCATTCCTTTTCTTACATGTACTCTGCTCTGCAGCTATCGGCTATTCTATCGAAGCAGATGGAGATCGGAGGAAACAGGGGCTGCCCTCCAGAGTCGTGTTCATGAACAAATCCCACGCCGACACAGACTACCATTTCAACGGCACCGTAGACCTCCGTGGCCAAAACCAGGACTCGTGCGTCAAGATAAAAGCCAAGCTCAAGGTAAAACGTATATATGGATCACAAACGATAACGGGATATAATCCACTCAGAAAACAACAGTCACGAGCAATATGAGTTAGCCTGTGTTTGTTGGAGGAACTGACTGAAAGAAAATCCCATTTAACTAATGGTACTTGTAAAATGCACACAAATGGGACATACAGGCACTCAGTTTGCAACACTCAGACACAACACACGTCGCACAATTACACATTTCTGTGCGGGTTTCCTAAGTCCTATCCTAAAAGCATTTTAAGGCTGGAACCTCGTGGCCGCCCCCCTTTATGAACTGGGATTGTGATGACTCAAAGTTACCGTTGAGAGTTATTATGTCGTGCTTCATATACTGTGGTGTCTGTTTATGATTTCCACAGGACAATATCAAGGACAAGATGCGTAGCATTCCTATTGTGGTGTCTGCAGAGATTTTGGGTACAAAGCGACAGAAGACAAAGAATGGTCTCCCTCATCTTATGCCTATATTGGACTCCTCGCAACCAAGCAAAGATGTCATGGCGGTAAACACAAAGAGTGCAACGTGAATTATTAAGTTATGGGAAAAATGTTTACAGCAGAGTAAAGTCTGTTGTGGCTTTTATTTTTGTTGTTATTGCAGGTCAACTTTGTAAAGGAGGGATGCGGCAGTGATAATGTTTGTGACAGTAACCTAAAGATGGAGTACAAATTGTACTACAAGCAAAACAACGTTCACACCCCACTGCCCATGTAAGTTCTTTCATTTCAACTCAAACTAATGGGTTAAAATTTGATCTTTAATTGTTTTTTTTGTTTTTTTTAGGTCAAAAAAATGCAGTCAACATTTTTAAAGTAATCGTATTAAATCAAATGACTTTGTGCACTGTGCTAGAGCTGAGGGTAAACACCCACATAGACTTGTGTGTGTTATTGAATGTGAGCACTTTACACAGGGTAAACGCTCCAGTCTCACTGCTCCAATATACTCCAATCAATATGGATCCACAGCCATTTAACAGACGGGTTGACGCGTTTCTCAAGAACTGAACAATGACTTACTTTCGGTGAAACAGTGACTCGGATTCTGCTGTGACTACGCTTGCAGTCGTGAGCCTGCTGAATGGGATAATTCGATAAAAGGCTTCTATAACGGCTTGATAACCCAATTTATGTACATGAAAACGTCTGTTTTTTTTTCCTGTTCCCCCCCCCCACCATGCTCACATGCCCGATGTGAGCATTTATGTTTGTGTATCTGCAGCAAAAACAACCTCCCTGTGTTTCATCTGAACTACGAGAGGAAGGACTTGGCTCTGCGAGTGACGGTCAACAACAGGAATGGAGACGACGCTTACGAGGCAAAGCTGGTGGGGACGTTCCCAGATACACTGTCGTACTCTGGAGTCCGCTCTCATCAAACAATGGCAAGTCTACGGAAAAGCTCACTCCCGGCACACTCCTTACACCACAGTAAAGCACACGTCCAAAGGAGTGTAAGAAATAATTATGATAACACTTTTCTGTGACTGAATGAAATAGTCAGTTTCTTTAAAAAAAAATAATCGCAAACAACCAAATCAAAGAATATTTTTGGGGGATATAAAAGTTTGATATCCTCATTTGTTGCACGTTAAATAATATCTTGGTATGTTAACACACAATGAGCACAGTGTTCACTTGGGCACAGTTTGTATGTTAACATGCAGGCATCCACAGCTGGGGCTCAGTACATTGCTTGTCTTACTTCATATCTGCGGTAATGACTGGATGAGTGAAGATTTTCACTCATTTGTTTCACGGCATGAAAATTTATGGGGTAATCAAAGTTCTTTGGATTTCCGCCTTTGGGGCGTCAATCTTTTTTTCGTCAACGGTTGCGCAGAATGTTAACATAAATCCGTCATCCGACGGTCGTTACCACAGCCAGTGATAAAGCCATTGTTTAATAATCAAGCAGATGCTCATGTTTTACTAATTGTTCTCTGCAGCCGATCATCTGTACCGCCAATCAGAACGGCTCTCAGGCAGACTGTGAGCTGGGAAACCCTTTCAAGAGAGACGCTGAGGTACAGACTTTTCGAGTTCACATGCCTCTCCTGACTTTTGGCGTTTTGTTCGTTTCCAATGTGATGTTTTTATTTCCCCCCCCCTCCCCCACAAGACTACATTCTACATCATCCTGAGCACTGTGGGTATGACGCTCGACACAAAAGAGATCGACATTGACCTGCAGCTCCAAACGTAAGTTCTATGTCCTGGGGGAATAATATAGAACTGTTATTATAATTATTCGGCTTCCTGTATTCCCAGTGAGATGCTAATTCTATACATTGAGTGCAATCCACTGTGTGTTTTCTTTCAGGACCAGTGTGCAAGATAATATAGCCTCTGTGAAAGTAAAGGCTCGAGTGATGATTGAATTGCCATTGTCAGTTATTGGGTAAGTGCAAACTTACCTGACACAGTAGATCTATTCAGCACCTCCGGCAGTATGTGAAGTAAAAGTATTTGCTTATTTTTCTCAGGGAGGCCAGTCCTAACCAGGTTTCCTTTGGAGGTGTTGTGAAAGGAGAAAGTGCCATGAAGACAGAGGAGGAGATCGGAAGCTTGATTAATTATACGTTCAGAGTATGTTTATCTGTCTGGCCTGCCTCTGTGTGTTATTAAAGAACTGCCACTGTACATTTAGACGGGATATGACGTAACTATAAGCCACTGTATTCATGGTCCCTGCAGATTAACAACTTGTGGAAGTCTTTGACGCCTTCTGTTAAAGCCTCACTACACATTCAGTGGCCCAAATTCAACAAAGATGGGAAATGGCTTTTGTACTTGGTGAAGGTCACAGCTACAGGTCAGGAGGACATCCGTTGCTCTCCCGAGGCTGAGATCAGCTCGCTCAAACACATCCAGGTAGTATTTTTAATGTTATGTTCTAGTGTACTGTGCATTGGCCATACGTCAATCAGCCGTTCCAGAAATTCATCACTGCGTAATTCTCCTTTGTGTTGATGAGAAGAAATGTGCTTTCAGGAATCCACTGTGTCCCGGGCCAAACGGGAAATTGAGAGAAAAGGAAGAAAAGCTGGAGGAAAAACATCTCTGCTTTCAGTCAAAAATACAGTTTTGGTGAGTCTTTGTATAGATGTGTTCACATTTTCCTCTGAAGTTGTAATAATGGAGTAACAATTGAATCTTTTTTTTTTTTTTTTTTTTTTTTAGTCATGTCAGACTGGGATCACATGTGTGGTGCTTAAGTGCCCCCTGCTGGGTCTGGACGGTACAACAGTCGAGCTGAGGTCTCGTCTGTGGAATTCAACCTTCATTGAGGTGATGGGATAGATTGTATTGTTTTGTGTGTCACGTGTGTGTTCTTATTCATATTTGACCTCCTGATTTGTCGCCAGTGTCTTACATGAGCAGGTGTTTCTGTTTTTTACACAGGATTACGCCTCGGTTTCGACCTTGCACATAATGGTCAAGGCCACGCTCGTGCTTACGTCTCGGACTGAAAACATGATCCTGACGACTCCCGACACGGATGTAAGCAGCACAACAGCGACATGAAATGATGAACGATGCACAACTGGGATCTGTACTCACATGGGGTTTTCCCCTCACGTTGATGTGTTGATGCAGGTGGTAGTGGCGGTGTCCCCTGAAAGCGCAGCGGCTCAGTATGGAGGAGTTCCCTGGTGGATCATCCTGGTGGCTGTTCTGGCAGGCATCATGATTCTGGCTTTGCTGGTGTTTCTCCTCTGGAAGGTGAGTTGGAGGCGGCCGCATCTCCTAATTATCTGTAAGGTAAAATGGCAGATAAAAGATTAAAAGGGAGATAAAGAAAATGGTTGCCAGGGAGCTGGTACATTTATTTACCATTTAAATCAGCTCTAAATAAAGATAATAATAACATTTGCCGCATACCGATTTGTTCAAAGCCAATTAAACGTACAACACATTTTAAATATGGCAATTCTGGTTAAACTTACTTGCTACTTTTTGGATGATGCGCCATGTTGGTTGTTGAGCTGGGTTTTTGCAAACGACTGATTTCAAACTCTCAACCTTTTGGTTATCGGTTTGAACAACATACAACCACACCGGCCACTTCTTTGACAAGGTGTCGATATGTTTGTAGCCAACACCAATGTTCAGGGAGCATGGCCTGACAAAAGTGGGGAACTCAAACCAGACAAGTGTAGCCGGGTCTTGCTGAAAGAAATGATAATAGCCAAGAACTATTATCCCTGATTTTCGTGTTTCGCCCTTAACCATTCATCACCCTTACTCCCCCTCAGTGTGGTTTCTTCAAGAGAGCAACAAAAGACCAATATGATGCTGCATATCACAAGGCAGAGATCCATGTTCAACCCTCTGACAAAGACAAACTCTCTGCTGAGGCCTGATTTATACTCTGTACAAGGGTAAAAACCAGCGGTCAGCATGGAGTGTTCCTACTGCGGTCACTAACCAACTCACATTCCAGCCACATCTTCTGACTTAACGCAGACAAATTCAGACAGACGCATATTGTACGAAGCGGGGGTATCTGGGGGGGAAAAAAAATTGCATCACAGAAATATTTTTAAGCTTAACTATAACCTGAGTAGATATCGAATTGACTCGACGCTCGGTGTGGGATAAGAAGTGTAGCTTTTGCTATTTGTACAATATGTGTCTTTGAATTTTGCAACGAAATTAATATATTTTCTTACCTGCAGGCTCCATATCCTCTGCCACATCCTCTTGTTGTAATTGTGCTTTTGCCGGTGTCGCTTTTTACTGCTCATGTCCTATGGAAAAACTGCAAAGCATGCGAAGCAATCCTGCATACTTCTGCGCTGTTTTTTCATTTTTCTCCGTATGCATACATATTAATGACAGTTGTCATTTTAGAATAATGTTGTGTTTCTAAAATGTTGTCCATTTGTAATCTCTCAGTGTGGATTTTTCAAGCGCTCCAAACAAGACAGCAGCGTCCCCCGTTACCATGCCGTGCGCATAAGAAAAGAAACGCGTGAGTATAAAGATGGAAAGGTGAAGCTCGATGCTTTTGAAACAAAGCAGTGGCTGACGACTTGGACTGACAACGAAAGCTACTCATAACTTTTTTAAATACTGTCAAGGCACAATACACTGTTTTTTTTTTTTTTTGGGGGGGGGGTGGTCAAAG